>JAUPMG010177997.1:0-10455 GCA_031762675.1 Pachysandra terminalis
ATATATATATATATATATATATATATATATATATATATGTACTTTCATTACCATTATATTTAAATTATCCACAATATAATATACCTATAAAAATAGAAAGCAAAGGTCAAAAGCATGAACCATCTACAAATACATTCCGTTAATATAAGAGTCTCGATTTATCATATGTCAAATTGCTGATATCAGATTCTTTATAGATTATATATATATATATATATATATATATATATATATATGTCCAGGATGGTGGATATTAAGGGCAATTTAGTTCTCATATATATATATACATGTCCAGGATGGTGGATATCAGGGGCAATTTAGTCCTCGAGAGTATGATTCTAACGTTAACTTTTTGTTTTCTCCTCTTCAGAGTGCCTTTCGTTAATAATAAGGTCTATCTTGAGCTTGCAAAGCTGGACTTCAACGATTGCCAAGCCTTACATCAACTAGAGTGGGTCAGTATTCAAAAGTGAGTGACCGAAAGAACCCCTTGCCTGACTTATATTTACTTGATAGCCATTCTACTTGAAATAACCTTTCTTAGACCATCCTGCCCAGATGGTATGAAGAGTTCAACCTTAGAGACTTTGGTATGAGCAGAAAAACACTTCTACGGATCTTTTTTCTAGCAGCAGCAAGCATATTCGAACCCGAAAGATCAACCGAACGGCTCGCATGGGCTCGAACTGCGGTCCTTGTTGAGATGGTCTCATTGTATTTCGATAAAGGAACCGTCGAGCAGCGGAGAACATTCATCCATGGTTTCAGAAGCAGCAGTTGTTGTGGTAGCCATAAGCATAACCAAAGGTAAATGACTAGAAGTCCAGTATATCTGCATGTTGCATAGATAGTAATACCTATTGTTAGGTCGATTTGGTTCGGTTTAGTGGTCAAACTAAAACCAGGCCGAATTACACTGCATTAATCCGAAAACCGAACAAAAACTAAATAGAAACAAAAAATCAAATCGAACTACGTAATGAATAAAACCAAAACTGAACCAACCCAAAATAAGAATTAAAAAATTCAATTTTCCGGTTAGGTTTGACATAAAAAATTTTAATTTCACATATATATATATACTTGAAGCTTTAATTGTAAACCGAACAGAATGATTCAAAGAGAAAACTGAGATATAAGGATTTGATTGAAGAGATTTAAAAGATGGTTTGAATTTACTATTAAGTGTTGGAGTATCCTATTAACTCAAGGAATGACCATATTACCATACTCCCATATATTTATTCGCACATTTCGTCTGGTCTAAGAGCCTGGACAATTTGCTGCACCTCGGGTTGAAATGCTTGTATCCTGCGCTGAAATACAACACAAGGTACAAGCATTTCAACACATGTGCAGCAAATCTTCCAACAAAATTCCAGACGAAATGCTCTTGCTCTAATAGATGAAACTCTCAATCCAAATTTAGTTTGGTCCCATGGATTAAAAAGAACAATTTTTTTTTTTGTTGATAAAGATTAAAAACTAAAGGGCATGGATGATCAATTATGGGCAATTATGGGGTTTGTATAGGAAGTTCATGCACATAGAATGATATACCCTTAAACATCACGAAAAGCTGAATGTGATTGTGATGGATTCCTGCAGGAGCTCTGGTTGGAAGAGGACAGAAAAGTGTTTGGTGGAAGTCCTGCTCAGAACCCTAAACCAGCTCTCATTGGATGCACTGGTGGCGCATGGTAGAGACATTAGCCATCACTTACGATTCTCTGTGAGTACAATTCTAGAAAAAAATCTCCTTTCACTTGGTGTTTGTGCCTTTAGTTGGTAATCAAAATGAGAACCGACAAACCTTTATACAAAACCACCAAATTTCCTTCTTATCCCAACGTGTGCTTGGTTTTTTGTCATCTCTTTGTCTGTCTCTAGTGGGAAATGTGGCTCCTGACACTGCACAGCATAGATGGAGACAACAGGATACATGGAGAAGCAGAGCTCCTAGTGCGCACGATAAGCCTTTGCGCCGGCCGATCAGTCTCGCAGGATCTCTTGTCTCATTCCCATTACCAGCGTCTCTCCCACATCACCAACAGCCTCTACCACCAACTTCGTCTTATTCAAAAGCTACAGGTGAGAGAAACCAGGATGCAAAAAAAAACCAAATTCCCATTTGGAATCTGTTCAAATTTTTGGCCACCTTTTAGTTTTGTTCCAGTTTTTTCGGGTTCTTTGGCTGAATTGCTCTTACAAATTTTGTCTAGCTAAAGGAGGTAAAGATGAAGCAAAAGCCAAAAACCCTTGATAGGATAAGGATCTTTTATGAGATGGATCACAAGAAACCTCTTCTTAACCTCACATGAGGTTGACACGTGTCTTAGGCGGGCCTATCATTTTAATCGGCTTCTATTCGCTAAGATAAAGCCAGTTAAAGTGGTGGGTCCCAAGTTTACCCTTTTCTTAGGGTTTTAAAAGTTATAGATCACCCTTCTTAATGGGGGACAAAAATATCCTGTAATTTGGATCACAAGAGGTTGACATATGTTCACAATTGCCCTTAGATTCATCTGTTTCTTAGGGTTTTAAAATTGTAGGTCACCTTTCTTAATGGGATCCACCTGTATCTTCTTGTGGGAATTACAAGAGGTTTCTTGTGATCTAGATCACAGAAAATTCTCATCCCTTAATGGGGCCATATGTGGACACATGTCATTTCCTGTGAGGTTCACAAGAAGCTTCTTGTAATCCGGATCATAGAAGATTGCGCCTCTTTATGGGTCCACTCATTTTAGCATATAGTCTGGTAGAGTGGGACCCCACCATTTGATGGGACTCACTCATAGCATATAGCCCAGTAGAGGGGTGGCCCACCATTTGATTGGTCCAACTTCGAAGTCTCTCTTATTCTTTCTTCCTTTTGCTTTATCACTGTCAGGTGCATGTAAATGACAGCAGTATAAATCTAGAGAGTAGTGGCGGCATCCACGACGTAGAATCCGATATGCAAGAGCTCGTCAAATATGCACTCAATAGCTCCGACGGCGGCATCGATCGTGATATTAAGCAAACGTTCCTTACTGTTGCAAAGAGCTTCTATTATAACGCTCGCTGCTCATCGGCTACGATTAACCTTCACATTGCCAAAGTACTCTTTGAGAGGGTATTATAATAACTGTTAAAACATCCCATGTACATAGAATGCTTTCTTCATTGCAGGGTAAAAATTAAGCTAGTGTGGGGGCAAGGTTTAAAATACCGGAACCGGACCCGGACCAATCTTGTCCGGTTCTGGTCCGGACTGGTACCGGCCGGTTTGGATCCGGTACAGAAAACAAAAAAAATAATTAAATTTAAAAATTTCAGACCAACGCTGGATTGGCAGGACCGGTCGTCGGACTGTGGGACCGGTGGCATCAGTTGCCGGACCGGTCTCGGACTGCCAGACCGCTCGCGGACTGTCGGAACTGGTCACGGACCAGTGGGATCGGTCACCAGACCGGCAATACAAGTATTTGTATCATGGGTTGAAACCGGATCGCTATGGTCCGGTCCCGGTCCGGACCGGCCAGTACAGACCGGTATTGCCTGATCCGTAAAACCATGGTGTGGGGTCCACATCATTGTAACATAATCAAATTCTCTAATATCAATTCTTTGCTAAAGTCCAAATGTAATAGTGATCTGCATAACTTTGTTTTGAAATCCAAATTGTTAAGGTGTCCTTTGACTCTCATTTTAGGACTTGGAATGAGTTTTGACAAAAAATTGAGGTCTCGTTTGGCTCCCATGTTGGAACTCATTCTAGGAACTCATTTTGAAGAGCCCTTGATTGCGTTTGGATAGCATGTTATAAAATGAGTTCTAACCTAATATAAATGTACCTAATATAAATGTTTGATTAACATGTATTAAAATGAGTTTTAGCAAATACGGGGTTTAGTTCTTTACAACAGAAACTTAAAGAGAAATGAGGTTCAGTTCTTCCATCTCTGCCAAGAACTAAAGAGGAATCAGTTTTGCGGAGCTCGGAAATCAGAAATCATTGAGATCTTGTAGGGAACAATCTCAATTGGAACAACAACTGTATTCATCATCAGATTGTTCCCAAGTGTTTGTCATCTCAATTATCATTGAGATCTTGTCATCTTACATGTCCTATACCTAGCTCGGATTTCTACTCGAACCATTCTCGATTTCTTGGATTTAAGTGAGAACCAGCTCACATGAATCTTCCCTCATTGGCTTGCTAAAATGGATCTTGGAACCATAATCTTATCAGATAACAATCTCACCGATACTCTTCCTCTATTCAATTCTCTAAGCATATCGATACTCACTTTGTCGCAATATAATTTTCATGGAGAATTACCAGAAACCATTGAGGAGGCTGAGCTTATGATACTTGTGTTGGCAAGTAACAATTTTTCTGGGCCGGTGCCAGAATCTATATCGAAAATTATCTTCTACTGCTGTTGGACTTGTCAGGAAACAGAATTTCCGGTAATAAGTTCCCAGTTTTCGGCCCGCATTCGTTGCTCGCTTACATCAATTTCTCCTCAAATGAAATCTCCGACGAGATTCCGGTTGCCTTTGGGTTAGAAACGAAGAAACAATTCTCTCCATGGCCTTGCGGAGACTAAAAGGCCTTGAGGAGCTTCGATATCAATGTACCGAATTCATTCCGATTGGATGCACCGGCGAAATAGCCAGACAGATCAGAACAGAAACAAGCAAACCCCTGCCGTTGTGAGAGAACTGCAACAAAAAGTTTTGGATTTCTCTTTGTTCAGAGAAAGATTGATCTAATATAAAAACTAATGATATTTACAAGTTTCCATCAATACCTTTATTTACAAGTTTGCCACCGTAAAAATGCAAAACTCATACCTAAATTTCATAAACGGGTCCGGAGGTGATTCGGGGTTCATGTGTATTTTCTCATTCTCATTTTGAGAAAACTCATTCTATGTTGGGTGTCGTTTGGCTTCCATCCGAAGTAGCTCTTCCTAAACCTTAGGAAGCCTGCCAAACGGGGCCTTAGCTTTCTGGTACAATTCCTAGCCTGTATTCCACTTATTCAAAAGAAGTGGGAACCTGATTTAGACCAATCAACCAATGGATATGGATATGAGTGGGTGACATATGAAATTATATTACGCATGTGGTCCTATATCATCTTACTTTGCCCATACACGTGAAAATAGCAAGAAAAAAGCTGTTGAACTTGATATATATATATATATAGAACTGAGGAAACATAACAGAATAATACCTATCAATGGCTGCCCAATATGTTATACATTTTTGCCTCAATATGAAGGAAAAGCACACAAAATAAGGCACTTATCCTTGAAATCCACTTTTTTAAAAAGTTGTAAGATTCACATTGGTCATGAATGGAAGCATGAACTTAAAGCAGATATTGAAATCATGAGATGTGATACAATGGGAGTACACAAGGCTCCTTTGGCAGCAGAAAGGCTTAAGCAACATAACTTGAGAGTGAAATCCCCCCACAAAAGTTACTGACACTTTGATCTATCTCAAGATAGATAATAAAGTGCAGATAGTGTACAGCCTATCAGTGTAGCGAGAGTGGGAAACCAGCCAGATCAGTTGGTACCTACTAAAATATATGGTGTGACCTGTTTTCAGATGATCTGTCCCTCATCTATCCTATTCCCCCTGGATCATCGTCCGGGGATATGCGGTGAACTGTCAGAACAACAGAAGAGAATATAGTAGATTGGATTATACCTAAAGCACTGTTAGCAACCCATTTAGATGAAGATTGTTAAAAAGGCATAATCTAGGGTCTTAAACTCATGGTATTGGGCACATACCATGCTTATGCAAATGATCAAGACCTGTCATTTGATAGAGTCAAGGTTCTAAATGTCGATGTCACTGGTCATGTCGCTGAGTCTGGCCAGCGACGTGGGAAAATATTCTCCAAATTAGAGAAAGGCGGGGAAATTCATCCCAGATACATTTTTTTATTTATTTAAATCTTAGATTATGTCTAAATAATAACTAAATAAACTAAAATACATCAGAATATGTTGAAAACAACACATAAAACATAACTTGTAAAGTAAGGGTTAATATTCATTCAACAAAATCAAAAAATACATGTCTTACCTTCAATGTGGAGTTGCAGGTTGAATCTTCAATCTTCTACCCTAAAGCACGATAGATTTGTGTTAAAACACAAATCTAGATGAAAGTTGAAAAAATAAAAAATATTTTTTGTTGGTTTTTGTGTGAAAAGAAATGGGGGAGCATCTGTGGTAAATGTTGATCGAAATGATTAACATTTCGACGAAATTTTGCCAACATTTAGCGAAAGTTCCTCCAAATCCCCCTTCAAGTGGCGACATTTCGCTGACATTTAGCAATATTTCGTGACATGTCGACGAAATCTCACCGACATCAGGAAAAATCGACTTCCAACGATTTCCCTTGACGTCTTGTGTCGCCTAGGGTCAAAATGGCAACATGTCGCTGACATTTAGAACCTTGGATGGAACTAATGAAGAGAACAAATATGCCAATGCCAGATATTAATTAATCAACTGATTTAAACATTTGATTTCATTAAATTCTATTGGACTGTAAATATCATTTAAAAACTAAGCTGAAGGTCTAAAAAAATGAACATGCAAATCAGAAGGATCAAAATTGTCCAAAAATCCTAATCTTTTGTGGGAAGATCACTACAATTGAAGTCCATCCAATAAGGGGGTCCTTTATTTTTCTCCAGATGTCCCAAGGCATTTCTAAAATCAGCTAGAGGTGCAACTCGGTTTGGTTTGGGTTGGGTTAACCTCAACCTAACCCCAGACCGGCCTCTTTGAAAGTCAACCCAACCTAATTTGAACCTGAACTATGAAACCCAAACACCAAACCGATTTTATTTTATAAACCCTAAACCCAACCCAAATTGCAATTTCGGGTTGGTTTGGGTCGGGTTAATTGGTGTTGATAAGCACAATCATAGCTCGAGTCATTTATTTGGACTTACAACAACCTGAACAATGTGCAAATACTTAAAAAATCAAATCAAACTTACCCAACACATTCAACTGCAACAAAGCATATTGCTATTAAACACTGTTATCATACCATAAGTTCGGGTTGTCTCATTCGAGTTTCGGGTCGGGTCGGGTTACCTGAAGCCCCGACCCAAAACCAAACTGAATTAATTCGGATTGGTTTATTTCAACCCAAAACCTACCCAAAGTGATGTAAAACCCAACCCAAACTGATCCAAAGTCAGGTTGGGTCAATTTGGGTTTCAGTTAGCCCAACCCAAGTTGCACCCCTACTATCCACAGATTTACAGTTTTATTTATCATAATATCACAAGCATTGTTAGCAAAACGCCGTTTTAAACGGCGTTTTTTTGAAAAATTCGTGTTTAATTGTATCAACGTTTAAAACTTCGTGTAAACAAAAAAACGCGTATTTTCAAGAAAACGTTTAAAACACGTGTTTTTTTTGTTCAAAAAAAGTCGTTAAAAACGTTAAAAACAAATCCTTTAGAAATTTTTAATTAAAGATAATGAGGATTTTTTATTAAAGATAAAGTAGGCCAAAGAAATAATGAGGATTTTTTTATTAAAGATAAAGTAGGCCAAAGAAATTGTGTCGGGCAAATCAATTAAAATAAGTATATATATATATATATATTGCCATTTTTTGGAACCCGTTTTTTTGAACAAAATAAGTAGTAAACACGAATTATTTATTCAACGTATTTTTTGCGTTTCCGTTTATTTGACCGTTCTTTTGACTACGTTTTTTTAAATTAAAATCATATTTTTTCCGTTCCGTTTTTTTGACGTTCCACATTTTGCTAACAGTGATCACAAGTAGTCAAGTTCAATAGGTACTTTCTTATAGCACACTGAATCAAATTATCTCAACCTCATCCAGACAGCAGCTAGGGCAAAAGGAAGAAAAATGATTCCTAAACATAAATATTAGCATTGAAATTTCAAACAATGCAAAACATGTTGTGGTCTTAATATGGAATTGATCATTAGGACAAACATTCTACATTCAGTCAAGATGCCTTCCCTATGTATCTCCAATAATATAATGATACAGAGGTATTTCCTCCGCTTTCAATTTCCTGGCATACCTGAGAAATCATATTGAATGCGGACATACCTGAGAAGCACCATTAATCGTACTCCAGTTCATCAGGAGTAATTGGTCTTTTAAGGGGAATGACAGACTTCTTTTCAACGTCTCGAGATAATGCTTTCCTCATATCTGAAGAAGAAAGAATCCACCAAAAACAGGTGAGCAATAATTTACATTGGAATTAACAACATTAGGAGGTATGACGAGGAATCAAGGATACTCACCTAACCCATCTTCCTCTCCAGAGTAATATCGCAGAACCCGTCTATAGATAATGTATCCAAGCTGATGAACAAAAGAAGACGGAGATGGAATGCGCAGTCATAATTGGTAAGTACATATTAATACCATGAAGTGATCATCCATCCATCACAAATAAAGATCATTCTCGTCCAACACGGTCCAATCTAAGAACTACTTGTGAGAGATGTCTAGCCTTTAATTTGCACTGATTTATATTCCATGTTGATCAAGTAGATTTCTTGGTACAGAGCATCATGGGCAACATTCAAAAAAAAAATCACAACCAAATAGTACTATTGTCCAACTAGTGCAGTTTTATTGCCATGGTCAAATGGATGGAAGATTCTGGACCAAGAAGCATGTGCACTAGTTAGACCTTAGTGAGATAATCTTGACACTGTCTGAATTACAGCATTTATCAGGTAAATGAAAAAAAAAAAAAGACACTATTCAACACCACAGCAAAGATACATCCTCATTGTCATAGCTCATAGGTGATAAAACAATAGTCCAAGTTACAAGTTACACTAGCATTACCTTTTCATACATCTTCATCGCCGGTGTATTTGACGCCCTTACGAAGAGATCCACAAAATAAGCCTTATCACTGCCAAGTGAAAGCTATTCTCAGTTCCAAGTGATATTGGAAAATGTCACCATCCAAAAGGGCCATGTTAATAATTGCTAACTTTGAACCTTACCCTCGATTGTCATATATTTGTATCTAAGGGAGTTTTTGATGAGTAAGGATGAATATCACCATTAATAATTCAATTTGGCAATAAAATTACAAACTCGGATATTTATTGGACTTGACTAAACTCCACTTTGATGTCAACTGTCAAGATGTTGATCAAATTGAGGAACATAACAAAATTCAAATGAAGATTCCTAAGCATATTTGCCAGTTTTCATACCAACGAGTTCAGAATTTCAGTCACTGGCTCACTGCCCAAGCTTTCAGTCATTGTCAAGTGAAAAACTAGTTCCTTTGCTAATGCTTATAAAGAGCATAACACATAATCCATATGAAATATGGGTTCCCACAATCTACCTAATTGCAATATTAGATCTGGCTAAAGCAACCTAAAAGTCTAGCCATGTTGCTGAATTCCTACACATGCTTTTTTCAGTTCACTATGGTCCAAGTTACCAGATTTATGTGCTGTTCCATACAAATTATGATTATGACTTCTCAAGTATGATTATGACTTCTCAATTATTGACGTTCCTTTGTCGGGGGTGAATTCACTTGGACTAACTTCCAAGATAATCAAGTTTTCTCTAAATTGGATAGATTTTTGATTTCAACAGAATGGGAGGATGCCTTCGCGGATGTACAAGCTATCTCGTTACCTATAGGCCGACTTCTGATCATTTACCGATTATGTTGGTTAATGAGGATAGGGTGGTTAGGAAGAGTCCATTCAGATTCGAAAACATGTGGTTGGAGGAGGATGGATTCGTGGAGTTGGTGAGAGGTTGGTGGGAGAGCTTTGCGATATTAGGGACTCCCAGTTTTGTCTTCTGCAGAAAACTGAAGCTGCTGAAGGGAGAGTTGAAGAAGTGGAATAAAGAGAAGGTGGGTAGGGTGGAGAATAGGTTGGAGAAGCTGATGGAACAGATAAAACATTTGGATGGTGAGGAGGAAAAGGGGGAGCTGTACAGGGGAAAGAGTATGGAGAGAGAAAATCTTCAGAAGGAATTCGCTAGGGTAACAAAAATGGAGGAAATCTGTTGGAGACAGAAGTCTAGAGCCTTGTGGCTTAGGGAAGGGAATAGAAATACTAAATTCTTTCACAAGATGGCGAATATGAGGTGTAGGGTTAACATAATCAAGAAGTTGGTGGTGGATGGGGAGGAGTGGAGAGAGGAGGAGGGGATGAAGAAAGCGGCAGTGGATTTTTATAAGAAGTTATTCAAAGAAGAAGCAGATTTCAGGCCTAAGCTGGATGGGTTGATGGTGGACGGTTTATCGCTTGGGGAGGCCGATGAGCTGGAAGAAGCTTTTTCTGAGGAAGAGGTATGGAGGGCTGTTAAGGAATTGGATGGTAGTAAATCGCCGGGCCCAGATGGTTTCTCTTTGGCTTTTTATAAGAGTTG
>JAUPMG010178008.1:0-10454 GCA_031762675.1 Pachysandra terminalis
TGAGTTTAGCTGACTTTTTTTTTTGGTGAGAAGCAACATTCCATGGCTCTCTCTCTCTCTCTCTCTCTCTCTCTCTCTCTATCTATATATATATATATATAGACACACACAAAGAGATGAGGCGAATGAGGAGACTTTGTTATATATTTAAAAGGATAAGAAACAGCCCCTAATGAGTAATGGTTGCTCTTTGGTGGATGACCTAGTACTTTTACATATTACTGAAATATCTTTGGTAAGTTTTAGGTTTTCAGTTTAACCCCATTTGATGTTACCATTTTTTTTATCAGTTCTTTAGCAACTGACAATTATATCCCTAACGCCAACATTTGTATATTTTTAGGTGGCAATTGGGTGTGTTGGGGCAGTTTTGATAGAGGGTATTAATGGTTTAGCACTCAACCAAAACTCACCTGTTTAATAAATGAGTTGAAATAATTAAATCCGCACCAAATATGTTTTACCTGTCTTGACCCGTTTAATTTTATTAAATTATTTATTATATATTTTTAAATATCACATTAGTATAATAAACCTGATTACAAGTTGCAATGATATTGTAATTTAATATTATTTTTTATATAATCTTATTTAATTTCATATAAACAATAATTATACAATACTCTACTTTCTTTTCTAATGCTCCAGTCTCAAAGTAAGTTAACAACTTAGCTCTATCACATAAGAGAGAGAGAGGAAAGGAAGTGGAAAAATGGGAAAGAAAATATCCTATCTTTTACTTTATTTGTGTATATATATATATAAATATTTTTAGGTATATTAAAATATTATAACGTATAGTATAACAACCTGACAGGTCGAAGGGTTAACCAAAATCCGACCTGTTCATTTGCGGGTTGAAGAACTCAATCCAAATCCAATTGATAAGTTAAAAACTTAAACCCAAATTTGCTAAAATTCGGACGGATTGGAAATTGCTAGCTCTAATATATTTTGGTCACTTCTAGATATCTAAATGACTATTATTTAGCTATAAAAGGTATTTCTATCATTTTAAATATCTAAAGCAATCAAATTATTTGACATTAGGGGTATATTTGCTAAAATACGTAAGGACTGTGGGGTTTATCCAATAATAATTTATAAAACATATATTTGTGAATTTGTCAAAACTTAGGGTAGATTTGCAATAAAAACCGAGTCGTGATCGAGCGAACCTTGTTCCACTACAATAGTAGCGAAACACTGACGTGACATTGTCGGATTGGATTCCCATTATTTGTATTAAATCAAAGAACCAGATCCTTTCAAGTTTTAATCATCTGTTAGTTGATTTGAAACCAATCAACGCGTGGGATAAAAATGTTATATAATTATTAATAATAAAGTATTTTTATTCTCGGTTTTTGTCTTTGAAATTATAAATATGTTTTAATTATATTTTTATTCCACGTGTTAAATCAAAGCTTTTGATTTACGATTTTACCCTTGAACTGTAGTTTTCTCTTGATCGATTTAAAAGCTTTAGAATCAAAAGATTTGTTTTCCGATTTTACCCTTAGATCTCGTCATTTCTCTTAAATGACTTGAAAGTAAGTCTATGACCAATGATATTTTAAGTTTTTTTTTTTTCTTTCATTTTCTGCATAAATGTTATTTCTTTTAATAAAAAGTTAAAAGCCCTTTTCTCTAGAAACATTTTCTATAACATGTGCTTGCATTAGTGAGTGCAATTCAGATCGGTTTCGTTCAGGTTGACATCAATTCAAGACTAAACCTACATTGGTGAAGATTAATTCAAAACAGATTGAAACAGCTTGAGAATTGAACGTTTTAACCTAAAAACCGAACCGAATTGAAATGAAAAATCCTAAACCCAAATTGTAGTTTCGGGCTGGTTTGAGTCGGGTTAGGTTCGGGTTAATACACTATTTTTTAGAATTACATTATGTATACACACACACATATATATATATATACACACACACACACATAATTCCATTTACATCGGTTCAATATTGTTCGGTTTAGAATTATATATACTAGAGTTTGGGGTTTGATGCGGTTTGGTTTAACCGAGGCTTTAACTCAAAACCAAACCGATCTAAATTCCGTTTTATAATTCCAAAAAAAAACCGAACCAAATATCTAGAAATCCAAACCAAACCGAACTCAAATCAATTTGGATCGGTTCGTTTTCGAGTTTGACAGACGCAAGTTGCACCCCTAACTTGCATGGATGCATATTTTCTGTGAACGTGGGCTGGGTGAACCTTGTGTGAATCTCACATGAGGTTGACATTTGTCTCAGGCGTGACCCACTAAAAAAGGGTGATTGACATTTCTAAAGCTCTAAGAGAGTGAACTTGAAACTGGCTTCTAGCTTAACCGATGACGGCCTTGGACATGTGTCAACCTCGCCCTAGCCGTCACCGGTTAAGGTAGAAGCCAATTTAATGTTCATTAGGTATCTTGGGGTTTTAGAAATGTCAACCACCCTTTTTATTGAGTCTCGCCTAGGACATGTGTCAACCTCAATGCAAGTTAGGGGTGCAACTTGTGTCGGTTAAATCCGAAACCAAATCGATCCAAACCGATTTCAGTTCGGTTTGGTTTGGGTTTCTAGATATATGGTTCGATTTTTGGTTTTGAAATTATAAAATCGAATTTAGATTGGTTTGGTTTGGGGTTGAAGCCTCGGTTAAACAGAACTGATTCAAACCCCGAACTCTAGTATATATAATTCTAAACCGAACCGATTTAAATGGAGTTATGTGTATGTGCCTATAAAATATTGTATTAACCCAACTCAAATTGACCTGAAATTACAATTTTGGTTAGGTAGATTTAGGTTTAGGATTTTTCATTTCAATTTGGTTCGATTTTCGAGTTAGAAAATTCAGTTCAATCTAATTTTTGGGTTAACCTTGACCAATATCAATTTAGTCTTGGATTGATGTCAACCCAAACCAAACCACACCGAATTGCAGTCTCCTAAGTACATGCTATAGAAAAAGTTTCTACAATAGGGTGGAGAAAAGGGTTTTTAATTTTTTATTAAAAGAAAGAAAATTCATACAAAAAAATAAAATAAAAAAACTTAAAATATCATTGATTATAGCTTAATTATAAGTTATTCAAGAGAAAAGATGAGATCTAGGGGCAAAATGGGGATACAAATCTTTTGATTCCAAAGTTTTTAAATCGTTCAAGAGAAAACTATAATTCAAGAGTAAAATCGTAAATCAAAGCTTTTGATTTAATGCAAGGTTAAATGCTACGTAAGAGTCTGTGAGGGGAATCCAATCCGACAGCGCCACGTCAGCGTTCCACTACTGCTGTAGCGGAAGGGGTTCTTTGGATCACGACTCATAAAAACCACTTAAGAAGCGCTGGTTTAATTATTGGTTGACCTTGTAAACCGGACCCAGTCACCTTTCCAGTTTTATTACCGGTCAAGTTATACTAACAGACCCAAAACTCAACTGCCCCACATTCATCCTGAATAACGTCAATGCGTGTTTTAGAATCCAAGCAAACGGTCATACGAAGGGACTGTTTAGACATAATTATTATGTAAAGAAGAAGTCGGTGATATTTGGAAAAGTGCCTGTTTTCTACTCAAACAAGCTGTAGAAAAATGAACCCTTCAATCTTTCGGATTGGACGTAGAAACAGACAAAAGAAGCGTCACTTAAAGTATGGAGAACGGCGACATTTTAAATGATTTACTCCCACATGGATATGCTGATTGAGAAACAGAATAAGTGCTTCTTTCTTCATTATTTGTTAATAATCACTTATTTTAAAAGCTTAAGGCTGTGTTTGTTCCGGCTTCTATAAGTACTTACTATAACTTATAGTTTATATAAGCATTTTTTAAAATTAAATGTGTTTAGTAGTGCTATGGGTAAGTGCTTACCCATAAGCGCTAGAGGAAGGCTACCCATAAGGAGAAGCTATTGAGAACAGCTTCTCCCAATCTCTCATGCGTTAAGCTATTTCACAACTTTATTAATATTTTTAAAATACCTATTTTACCTCTAAATTTTTATAAATACTTAAATAATTGTTATTTCTAAATTTTAATAATACTTTTATAATACCTATTTTACTCCTAAACTTTTATAAGCAATTAAATAAATGTATTTACCAAACGCTACGTTCTTCAAATAAAAAGTTTATTGTTGCTGTGGATAAGTGCTCCTATTGTGCAACTTATCTAATGAGTGCTTTTCCATAAGCACAAGCCTGGTCAAATGCAGCCTAAGTTGTTACAGAATGGCACAATAATATATATCAAATAGTTCAACACCCTCCAGTCTGTACGAAAATAACCCGTGTGGGAGAATACAGGACACCAAGGCAAACATAGACCACACATACTTGCACAGGAGCAACATATCCGTGGTAGAACAAACACATAAATACTTACCTCCGAGATTCAAATACTCGAGCTCCTACTCTGATACCATATTAATAATCACTTACTCTAAAAGCTTAAGCGGTTAGAAAATGGCACAACAATATATATATATCAAATGGTTCAATTATAAAATAAAATAAATAAGTAACTTCTATTTATGTTTTTGATTTTGATTTTTTTTTCTTTTTTTGGCAATCTGGGGTAAGCTTTTCTATTTCTTATATTTGAGTGAATAATGTGATGGGGGAAAAATTATGTTATTTATTAGATGGGTCATAGAAAAGTGAATGAATAGAAAGAGAAGAACAATTTAGTACATAAACGTGAAGGTTCAAAGTCAAAAATCATTGCTGGCAAAGTCAACTTGGATACTTAGAACTTTAAAGCAAAAGTGAAATATTAAATAAAGGAAGGGATTGAATTTATGGATTTGGTAGTTCAACTAATATGCTTATAAATGTAATAACAACTTGCCATTCTTAATGGACTATTTTTATCCTCTTTGAAAAATATGGCTCTATATATATATATATATATATATGGCTTACAGTTGTAAATACAGGATCTAATAACTATCGCGGTTCTGGCCGATTCATTTATTTATTTATTTTTTTTAAGGACTATCAACTTTTGGATCGAATGTGGATCGGCCAGTATTGGCCGGTATCATCGATTCAGATTGGGATCGGCCAAGATCGATCTGATCCAAGATCCTGAGACTTAAAACCCTGATCAAATCCCACAAAATGGATCAACTGTAATCACCGCCAAAGCGGTCAAATTAAATTAACGTTGGTCGAAATACTGTCGCAGAATTTTTCACTGGTGGCCTTTTGAGCCACCGGTAATAATTAAGACCATTGTGTTTTTATTTTTAAAATTAAAATTTTAAAAGAAAAAAAAACTGTGAGCAACGATTCTAACCGTCACTAAGTTTGCTTTATTTTATAATTTTTTTTTCAGAACATTATATATCACCAAAAAATAATTTAATTATAAACTATATCCTTCTTTCCTTTAAGGTGACGAGACCATAATTGGGTTATCATTGCACTGCATAATGTTGATCTTTCTTCGCATGTGATTCATTATTTACTTTTTTTCTTGGTGGGTTATGTTTCTCTTTGAGTTCCATTTTTGCAAGGACGTTGGTTTCATTATTTAGTGTAATTCTTTAGTCTTGAACTTTTATATTTGGCGAGTTTGGATATATTTGTGGATTGTTTGTTATCGATTATAGTATAGATGTAGATATTTGGTTATCTATATATAACCCTAACATGATATATCACCAAATTTTTTTTTATTAAGTTATCGTATAATTGTAAGAGATAGTTAGGGTTTTTACAATTTTCAATGTTACAATGTTTTTTTTCTTTGATATAACATATAAGTATCTATTTTGTTCTTATGATTATTAAAAATGGTATATAAGGGTATTTTTGTCTTTAAAATATACTGCTGTAAGCAAAAGGCAAATATTATGTTATTTTATTGACTGTTACCAACGAAAGAGGTTTATTGTAACATACTTTCAAATTATAAGGAGGTGTTTGTGATGACCAAGGTTTGAGGGGTATTTGTTGTCATTATGCCAAATCCAACGGGGTGTGAATGCAATTTTACCCTTATTTTTTTATGTATATAAAGTGAAGGAAAAGGCTATGAGAACTTGTCCGAATGCCAAGTCACACCTAATGCCAAGAGGGACAGTGACAAAAAAGCTGTCAAAATGATAAAACTCTCTTTAACATAAAAATGAAATATCTGCAAATGAGATTGTAAACAAAATTTGCAATAATATCAAAGAATACATCCAATCACCAATGAAACTAAGGGACAATGGCCCAACTAAGCCATCATAAACCCTTTTTATTACACGTTTATGCAAACAAACATGAACATGAGAGAATACATCATTACACACATCAGCCACCATGCAAGTGAAGCCTAGTCCTAGGCATTTTCCATGCAGTGTGATACAATGCAGGCTCCTGCATAGAGGTAACAACCAATGTAGCAAACAACGACGTTCTTAGTGGTTGGGCAATGCTTGACACAGATGGAGTGATCAGCTTCACAGCCATTCAGACAGTTTATCTGATCTCTAGTAATTTGGGCATGAGTCTGTGTTGCCAACACCATGAGGATGATCAAAAGTGTGGCAGTAACAACATTGCCTCTGGCTAGAGCCATTTGAGAGAGAAAGTGGTTGGTGTTGGGGTTGGGGTTGGGATGAGAGGAAAAGAGGATGAGGGGTTGTATATATAGAGGAGAAAAGAAAAAGAGATTCCACAGCTGGACATAGAAAGGACTTAGTGGTGGTGGAGGTGGTGGAATGAGAGTGGGAATATGGAATTGAATTATTTAATTTGCAATGTGACGAGCGTGTGTATTATTAGTATCACAACACACCTGGTTACTTTTACATGAGCCCTCTTCGCATGAAAAAATAAAAATTTTGCAATCACATTTGTGTGTTCATGTAACAATTAAGCAAATACAATCACTAGTAGTCCGTCTTGTACAAAGTATATAGGGTTCGTCTTAGTTGATAACTTGGTCACTAGTCCACATGTGGGTGAAGGTTTTCAACTGGGGAAAAATAAAAAATATTATGAGGTATTTGTTATGTACATATGAATGACATGTATGCATGATTAGTAGGATTTACACCTAATGAATAAATGTCCTGTTTTGAATAATGCCATGGTACATAACAAATACCTCGTCCAAAATAATAAAAAAAATAAAATTATTTTCCAAAATAATAAAATCCTTTTGTATTTACATATTTTACTTAATTTAAAAAAAAACATTAAAATTAAAAAAAAAATTGAATTTTTTTTAAAGCAAATGCACCAATCATGTCCCCGGGGTGGTGGCCGCTTCTCGGTGCAAACGATCCAAGCCTCGTAGGATTAGTTTAGATTCAATTTTCGTTAAGAAACCAGCTGATGATACTTGAGATTAGTTTAGATTTTTGTTAAGGAACCAGCTATGTATGTGTGTTCATGTAATACTAATAATACACACGCTCCTCACATTGCAAATTAAATATTAAAGCTTCAATTCCATAATATTCCTACTCTCATTCCACTACCTTATGTTCCAGCTATTAAGTCTCTTTACTTAAACCTAAAACCCCAACAAAATGATCCACACGTTAATCACCCAAACCCCTCTTAATTTGTCTCCTCTGATACTCTATATATACAACCCCTCATCCTCTTTCCCTCTCATCCCAACCCTCTCTCTAGAAATGGCTGTGATCGGACGCAATGCCATGGCTACAGTTTTGATAGTCCTGATGTTGTTGGCATCAAACAGTACTAATGCCCAGTTCCCAACACCACCGAAGTTGTTAGAATGCATCAACAGTCGTGAAGACGAGCATGTAGCCTGTTCTAAGAGCTGCGTTGCAAGTCATATTGATAACAACGTGGTTATGATGTGCTATTTGGGATGTTATCTCTCTACAGCCATGAGAATCATGTCCGTCTGCACACAACGTATTTTTTAAGCTTCCCTTTGGCATGCATTGTTCTTGATTTGGACCTCTGTTTCTGTGTCTTATCTTTTCATGTTTGTATGTGGTAATATGTGTAATAACAAGGGTTTAGATGGGTAGTTCGGACCATTTATCCCTCCATATCTCATTGATGTTTGGACGTATTCTTTTGATATTTGTTTTTAATAAATATTGTTTGTGTTATTCCTATCTCAACTATTTTCATATGGATGATTTTTTCTGCTGTCATTACATTTGTGAATATAAGTTAAAACGTTCACTACATTTTCATATGGATGGTTCCTAGGGGTGGCAAAGGGCCGGGTTAGGGTCAGCTCATACTCTCTATATATAAGAGTACTTTTGTTGCCCCGAGCTCGCTCCGCCTGAGCTTTGAGCTTAACAATGTTTGTCCAAGCTCACCCATTGTATCATTAGTCAAGTCCGAGCTTGCCCATGATTTCTCAAATGGAACAAAAATTCTACTATTTTGTTGCTATTTAGAATTGAATCGGCTCGACCCAAGCTTTTGTCTTAACAATGTTTGCCGAAGCCCAACCATTGTATCATTAGTCAAGTCTGAGCGTGTTCATGTTTGCCCAAATGGAACAAAAGTTATACTATTTGGTTGCTATTAAGAATTGAACCCAAGTCTTCAGAAAAAAAATGTGAAGTTCTCACCACTAAACCACAATTATAAGATAATGTCAAGTGTAAGTAAAATTTATATATTACTTGTTATGATTCTCCACATAATCAGGTCGGGCACTAATGTAATATATATCTGAGCCTGGCCCATAAAACTAACCGGGCCTTAATTTTCAGCCAGCCAAGCCTATAAAACAACATCTACATTTTGTTTATATATTTTCGTATTTTTGAGATTAGGTTTGTTTCACATCACAAACCTAAAAAGATCCTTGGGATACCCAAAAGGTTGGAAGATGCAATCCCAACACAATAGGAGTGGATAAGCAATATAGAACATAAGCGGAAGCAATAATATATTAATTCTAATAAATATAATAAAAGTTACAATCTGTTCAATCTATGCTATCTACATATATATCTTCTATTCCCGTAATTCCCATATAGTAGCTCTCTTCGATAGAATTCATCAAATACCTGAAAAATATTAATAACAACAATATAAGCTGAAAGCTTGGATGAGTAAGCCCTTCAAATCAGGGTATTTACTCAAAAACACATGTTATGAGAAAATAATAATATGATATAGTAACTTTATAAATAATGAGTAATATCTCATAAATATGAGCAATACACACTCCACATAATGCAGTTCTCTCCCATCTCACTTTGTATTTGGGTAAGTCTACACAACTTGGTCTCTTATACTAATATGCCTAACTCTATATGATAACATGCAAGTCAATGCGCCTCATACACAAGACTATCACACAATAACAAGCACAAGAATGCAATGCATGCTGTTTGGCTTTCGAAAAGTGTATATCCCACACTCGATCCAACCTGTAGCTGTCCAAGATGAAACCATCCCTCAAATACACGGCTAGAATAAGGGGATATTCTACGTGCGCATCGCAGTTTCAAGGGCTTGCAACCAAATTGGCACAATCCCCATCCCTTTTTGATCACGGGGATGTCTCCCAGGGCTTCACCAATGTGAACTGTTCCTTGTGAATCATACATTGCCCGATTTACTAACATAATTATCTCTTATGATTCGGCTATTGGGAAATGCACTCCCTCACCTATCATCTTACCGTAAGTCTTTTGAGATACATCTCTATCTCTCAACTTGGGTGAAAACCAAATAATAGTCCTATCATGGACGAGGTATCCTCACACACACAACCAGGAGAAGTATCTACTGTTTCGACTATCACCTCAACTAGAATCGTATCTAGCAAGTCTTCATTGGAATCCAAGTGTCAAGTCAAACTCATTGGACTTAATCAAAGTCTCAATGCCCACATGTAGATTAAGACCTAATTACTAAATACAATTCACAAAACATAGTATATTACGCTCACACACACATCATATTCATCAAGTAAACAAATGAGTCACATTCCCATGATTCTAAACTAATACAGTGCACATAAGGCTATATATATATATATAACATACTTTTATATGATAAATGAATTATATTTAGGTATAGATGATGAAGTTTATCCTATTTTAAGAATAAAGGTATGGATACATACAATTGATCATGAGTATACACACACACAATTGATCATGAGTTATTCACAATATAAGCAAAAGTCACACATAACACTTATTAGACTACTAAACACACATACAATACAATTTATCATTAAAAACACACACATACATCATATTATGATCTAGACATTCTTATATTATGTCTATTAAGGTTAATGATGAGTTTAGCATGTTAATCCCTTTTAAGTTTGATAATTCACCCTATGGTCAAGGCATTAAGGCCTCGTTTGGCTTTCATTTTGGATCAGGAACTCATTCTAGGAATTCATTTTGAAGGTTTTTTGATTGTGTTTGGTTAGCATGTTACAAAATGAGTTCCAACGTAAAATAGATGTTTGGTTA
>JAUPMG010178029.1:0-10454 GCA_031762675.1 Pachysandra terminalis
AACCACTCAGGTAATGACACCTGTCATCTTGGGTTATTTCGTTAATCTCGTTTGTTAACCGATTTTGGGGATCAACAGTACTTAAAATGGGTTCTCTAAAAGATTTTTCTTTTTCTACCAAGTATGTTAACTTAAAAAAAAAAATGTTATTTAAGAATTACTTTATTAATTTGGATTCAAATTATTTAAAAATTTGCTTTCATAGATAGATAATAATGTAAGCATATAAGCTTTATATCTATACATGCACGTACAATATATATTTGGAGTCAAGTAGACCTGAACCCAAACTGTAATTTTGGGTTGGTTTGGATCGACTTAATTTGGATTGATATGATCAATCACAACTTCAGTCATATATTTTAACTCAATTCAACCTTAACAATATGCAAGTACTTAAAAACTCAAATCTAATTTCCCCAACATATTCAACTTCAATAAAACATATTGCTATTAAATACTATTATCAAACCATAAACACAAGGCTAACTAGACTGGTTATTAAATCATAAACACTAAGATATATATATATATATATATTATTAATCGGGTTACTTTGGCTTGGGTTTCGAGTTGCACCTGTACGCACTAGCATAAGTGGATAAATTAGACCATCTATATACAAGAAGGTTATCTATATATATATATTCACAAACTTTTTTTCTCTAACTTCAAGTATATGAATTTCAATAAAGATTATAATATTATATAGAAAATGTATCTCGTCAGTCCACTGTGAACATAGAGCTCAGAAAGCTCAACAACGGTATAGTTCAGCCAACAAAGTCATGCAGCAATTGCACCCCCGTGCCGAGTTGTGGTTCAAAACCACCCATAACATACGATGCCTTATTACGTGCTCTGAGGCCAAAACAATGAGCTATATATGGTCATGGCGAAAGGCTCTAATAAGCCAATTCCATTCTTCTGGCAAAGGGTAATTTTGTCTTAAAAATATTTATATTTTTTGTTATTTAAATATAATTTTTAAAACAGGATAAAAAAAGATAATTTAGCATGTTCTAGTATAAATCTTTGCATTAAAAACTTATAAAGCATAATTTTGGTCAAATTGGGTTGCATTAAAAACTTATAAAGCATAATTTTGGTCAAATTGGGTTACCTCGTGGATCACAGAATCTAACTATTATATGACACAGCCTATGAATCGTATCTTGAATTCCGATCCATATAACACCCCTAAATAGAACCAAACCGAAATCAACAGAAAAAGAAAATAACAGTGCTTCTTGAGACAACGGATCCCTTTATTAGTTTTTATTTTATTTTATTTATTTATTTTATCTTTTTTTCTTATCTTAACCACGTGGTGCCCCCACACTCACATAAGTACGGGACTAATCCACGTTCGAGACAAAAGCATTAAAGGTAATTCTTTGGCAGTTTGCCACGAGTGTTTCCAGTGGGATCCGAACTCCAGACTTACCTCCGAAAACGCCCACTAAAGCCCAACTGCGATTGGTTTGTTAATATTAAAGCTTATAGTCTATTGATATTTGATGCTATGACCTCGTGTTTAAGCTTTGCTCGTTCCATCACATCAATTTTTGTGTTCCAACCCTTTAAAATAAGAAATTCGCACGGGCGCATGGGCACACCGAATAAATTGATAATTAAATTATTAAATAAAATTGAATAATAATAAAAATTTTAAAAGAAAAAAAAACAGACACACTCCCACAAACAAATCAAATTTTTAGGGTCAAGATCTCTATACTTTTGTTATACGCTTTCATAACGTAATTGTCCTTATACACATATGTTTAGTAGAATTAATATAATGTTTGAGATATGTTACTAATTACTATCTGACAACGAACAATTGATTTCAGCTATATATTCAATGCTCTGTTATAACTTATCAACATTTGCTTGAACTTGAGTATGTGTCCTGCATCTAATATTAATTACCTTAGTCTGATGTTGTTCTTGTATGTATTACAACCTGTCATCATATGAATTTTTTGGCGGGAACCAGGGTCATAAGACCTCGGCTCTCCCATAAAGTCTGTAACATCGAGAGTTCAAGTTCGCTGAAGTCGTTCGACATGACAATTGATTCGTCTCGGCGTGCCTTTTGCGAAGTGTTATAGCGTACTCAAATTTTGCAAAAAATAAATCTGACTTTATTGCTGGTGATCCTTACAAAAAAAAAAAATAAAATACTATCTCAAACAAAATTATATATATAATAGGATCATTTGACAAATAAAAAGGGACAGAAAAAATTAATTAATTAAAATCCTTTTTCTGTCGGAACTTTGTGGGACCTCGAGATCCCACTATAAGTTTCATATGACCTTTCCCATGATTTCCATACCGACCAATTATCATATTCAAACATTAAGGGGTAAATGTACTAATAACCGAATATCACTTTTCTCATGTCTACATATATCATAGACGTTCAAAGCCTGATACAGACATGCAATGTTAGAACATGAAACTGAGAGTGTGATATAAGTGTGAAAAGAGATATGAAGAGAGATTAATGGCAAAGAGAAGAGTATTTTTTGAAAAATCGAAAGAATAGCAACCCTTTTCTTAAATCGATAAAAATTTATATATCTATCTATTATTATATATAGACCCTTTCTGCCTATAAATTTTTTCTGCCTCCTTATTTATTTATTTCTTTTATTTTGGACGCCTTCTACATCAGTGGTAGTCATAGTTTTAAATTTCGAAAATATCATTGATTTCGGCAGTCCAAACGAAACCGAAATTTTGGATATTTCGGCGAAATTTTGTTGAACTTTTTTTTTTAATTAAAATAATTGGCCCAAATTTTGGATATTTTGTCGAAATAAATTTATTTATTTTTTTATTTACAGTATTTTAATATAGGCATAATTTAGTCAATTTCTGTCTTTTTTTAATAAGTACTAAGTAACAACTTCTAAAATATAAATAATAAACTTATTCAATAAAAAGTGATATTTTCATTAAAATATATTTTATTTATGAACATACAAATTTAAAAAAATAATAATAATAATATTTTGATTAATAGTGTGAAATAATACAAAAGTTTACAACTAATAAATACAACATTTATATTACAACATCCAAAAAATATATATGTATGCAAAATATATTGGATTCAAGTTCTAACATCTAAAAAATACAATGTATAAAAGTTTAAACTGAAATTTTAAACTTTATTTCTTGATTTCCTTCAATTTTTGCAAATACGAAATCCATTTGTGTACTTGTATAAGCAAAAAAAAAAAAACAATTAGTAATAATTTTTTTTAATCTATAATAATTAATAAATAATTTTTTGGATAAGAAATAAAGGGTGAAAAATGAGAGAATTTGATGCTATTTATAGAGTTGTAAATATAGTTTAAAATTTAAACCCGATCTAACCTAACCCAAACCAAACTAAAACAACAATTTGGGTTGGATTAGTTTGAGTTTAGGGTTTTTATTTCAGTTTGGTTCAATTTTCAGGTTGTGAAGGTCGGTCTAGTTTTAGGTTAACATTCACTAATGTTGGTTTAGTCTTGGGTTGATGTCAACCCGTACCAAACCCAACCGAGTTCAACCCTACCCCTGTTAGTGACGTTGAATAAACAACGTTAACAAAGCACGTTTTACCTTTTTAACCCTAACTTAAAAAATTATATTTAAATAACAGAAAACTAATTTTCATAAGACAAAATTGCCCTTCTATTGTTTTTACCTTTGGAAAAAAAAAATTTGGTGTTAATAGATCGCCTTAATTTAGCTTTTTAACCATTTTAAAATATATTTAAATGAGAGAAAACTAATTTTCGATTAAACTCAAAACCGAATCGATTTTGGTTCAGTTTTGATTGGGTTTTTAGATATTTATTTCGGTTTTGGTATTAAGTTATAAAACCAAATTTGATAGATTTGGTTTTGGGTTGGGTTTTTAGATATTTATTTCGGTTTTGATATTAAATTTTAAAACCAAATTTGATCGATTTGATCAAATTGAATCGAAAAGCGAACTTTAATGTATATAATCTAAATTAAATCTAACTGAATCGATTTAAATTGAAGTATAATCTATCCATATATGTATTATATATGATATATAAAACATTATATATTATATATACATAAAATAATTCTGAAAAACATTGTATTAACCCGATCTAACTTGACCTAAACCAAAATAAAACTACAATTTGGATTGGATTAGTTTGGGTTTAGGGTTTTCATTTCAGTTCTATTCAATATTTAGGCTATGAAGTTCGATTCAGTTTTGGGTTAACATTCACCAATGTCAATTTGGTCTTCGATTGATGTCAACCCGTACCAAACCCAACTGAGTTGAACCCTACTCTTGTTAGTGACGTTGATGTCAACAGAGCACGCTAATTTACCATTTTAACCCGAACTTAAAAATTATATTTAAATGTTATAAAACTAATTTTTATAAGACAAAATTGCTCTTCTATTGTGTTTACCTTTGGAAAAACATTCGTGTGTTAATAGAGAACCTTAATTTACCTTTTTAACCAAACTGATTTATTGGTTTAGTCTTGGGTTGATGTCAACCCGTACCAAACCCAACTGAGTTGAACCCTACCCTTGTTAGTGACGTCGAATAAACGACGTTAATAGAGCACGTTATTTACCATTTTAACCCTAACTTAAAAATTATATTTAAATGACTGAAAACTAATTTTTATAAGACAAAATTCCCCTTCTATCGTTTTAACTTTCGGAAAAAAAATATATCGGTGTTAATAGAGCACATTAATTTAGCTTTTTAAACGAAGTATATAAGGAGGTACCAAGGTAAAAAGAGGTAACAAAGGCATATAAGGGGGTACCAAGGAAAATCGTGGCTGCAATCTACCAGTGTTGTATAAAAGAGGTAACAAAGGCATATAAGGGGGTACCAAGGAAAAACGTGGCTGCAAAAACGTGACTGCAATCTAACAGTGTTGCATAAAAGAGGTAACAAAGGCATATAAGAGGGTACCAAGGTAAAACGTGGCTGCGATCTAACAGTTTTGTATAGATTGCTGCCCGTTTTTGCTGTAGAGGATGCGAAGCCCCAGTGCTGCTCGTTTTTGCTGAAGTCATTAACCTCAGCTGATTATAAACCAAACTAAACTTGACTGGATTTTTTCATTGGTGAATAAGTAAAATCAGGCTACAAAGCTAGTATGGTATAAGCAACTGGCGGTAGGTTCGCTCAATGTCAAAATTGTAGGGCAATTAATTAATGGGATATTCATTTTTTTGTAGGACTATAAGAGGATAATAGCAAGTTGTTTTGGTCTAATTTGGAATCCGGTTGAGCAACGCTGTCAAATTCTGCAGAATTCTAATTTCATTATTTATTTATGTCTGGTCAAGGAAGTTAGTTAATATAAATTTAATTCGTTGGATAATAATATTAACATAGTTGAAAAAGAAAAACATTTACGGTAAATTACGCTCAATTAATCACGCCGGTAACAACCAAAACTCCAAAAGACACTCCAACAAAGCATATTCCACATGACGGGCATAAATCAGTAGAAACAGTAGCATAGCCCCAGCAGACAGTCCCCAAGCTTGGAAAGCAGCAGCAGGTACAGCTGCTCCAAACACCAAAAGCAGAGGAAACCCAGCATATTCATAACCTGTATCCATGCAGTGCGCCAATCAATACCACCCAATCACCATAGCCCCCGCAGAATTCAGTATCAATTGTTCAACAGAACAGAAGCAGAAGGTGAAATCACCAAAACATCAAAGTGAAAAAGGAAATTATCCTGTTAGATCTGTAACATAAAGTCAGGGAATAGTTACTGCTTTTATTCCTTTATCTGTTTGATCAACTTTACCGGACATGGTTGAAGAAGAATGAATAACCTGCAGAGAAGCTTCAAGCATAAGCATTACGTTGTATGCTTCTTCTTTTTTTAAATATTTTTTCTTTAAATAAAAAAAAAAAACTCTAATGTAGTTGTTAATCCTCGGGCACAAAGAACTCCAATGAAAAACTGAATAACTCTATAGTTTCTACTTAAAAGAGACGTTGATTATGAGAGATTTCTTCAAATAGGTCCAAGAATGACGGGGTTAAAGCTGAGGGAATGATCTATGTGTTGCAAACCTGTTATTACAAACAGGAGGCTTGCTGCTGGGCATAAATTGATGTAAACAAACTGATGGAGCACAATTCCTTGAACTATCACTGTTGTGACTTGGCTGGACCTCTACAATTGAAGGAAGGGGGGAAGAATGATTCAACAATTTATATTTACAAATTAAAGCACCCAACCCCGATATTAATTATTAATTATAACATTAAATACACATTCTTAAAATACCATTAATTCACTGAAAAGAATCATGTATCACTAAAGACAGCAAAATACTCATAGGTGTAAAGCTACAACAATGTTTACCTGATATGAACTCGAATATGCTAGATAATTTATTTTTTCTGGAATTACAACTTAATTACACATTCTCTCACTCTCTCTCTCTCACACACACATGCACACATACATTCCTCTTCCACTTCTTGTCCTTTTCTTTTTCTTTCTTTCTTTTCCACTCATTTCTTCACTTTTTTTTTTTCCCTACAATTTTTTTTCCTTTTTTCTTCTTTTTTTGAATTATCTTTTACATAATCAACAACTTATTACTCAAAAGACTAAAATTATGTTGTAGCGTGTGGACCCAAGTATATTATAGATTAGCCTGTACAAACTCAATAGATGGTTAAGTATATATTAAGAGCAAAAGAAGCAAATTGTATAATCTGATGTAAGCTTATAATCTTGGGAAGAGACTACTAACAGATGCTAGTGGACTACTTTAGTAAGAATTGATTTTCCCCTAGATATTTATACAGAATGAAATTTTAGTATGCTTGGTAGCATGACAGTTGCTAACATGTCATGCTTTGAATGGTGTTGGGGTACATAACAAATACCCCGTCCAAGCATAACCATAGAATAGGAGCTAGGTAGCTAAACTAACCATAGAATAGGACTGTTACATGTGGAACCTCTGAGACCACAGCTTTGACTGATTTCAACTTAATCTAAAGGTTTAAAACCAAAGAAATTATTACTATAGTACATCAGTTGGATTGTACTCTCTCTCTATAAATATATATACACACACACACACAATCTGATTCCATAACATCCCTTGCAATGTTAATTAAACAGCTTTTTATGATGACTTGGGTATATCTAGGAAGACCTTATCAAATATATGAAATCAGCTAATGACCCTTTAATTTACTTTGAAAGAGGAGTCTCTCGATGGCCTGAGAATGGAATTAGCAGTTATAAAAGAAATAAGTCTTGTGTCAAACTAAGCTCTCTGCCTTCAATCAAGGAAATAGGAATAATTGGAACATAGATCCAAACTGACGAATAATTGAAACATAGATCCAACAAAAAACAACAAAAATATAAGAACAGAGATATGGGAAAACATGAAGATGTAAATAAAATATATGCTTACACACACACACATAAATTTTACTTCAGTTTTTAAGTGCTAATCGTAAACCAACTCACGAATAATCAAAACATAGATCCAACAAAAACAAAGCAGCGAAACTATAAGAGCAGAGAAATGGGAACACATGAAGACGTAACATAAAATATATGCTTACACCCACATATTTTACTTCAGTTTTTAACTGCCAATCATAACCCAACTCACGACTAATCGAAACATAGATCCAACAAAGAAACATTGAAAATGTAAGAGATAACACCTACAATGTAACATAAAATATATGCTTACACACACATGGGGAGAAAGGAGAAGAAGATGATGATAATTGGCCAAAGTCAAAATATTGATGTGGAAAAGACTGGTTATATTTCAGTTGATGTTCATAGAGAATTTAGGGTATTTAGAAATTTAGAATAATTTTTATGGATGAAAACATCTAAAGTGTAATTACTAATGCAATAATTTTTCTGGTCATTGATGCACAAACCTGAAATCATTTAATGGAGCAACAAATGATTGATTTTATCCAAGTTCAACTGAACTTTTCAGACATTGATATAGCACATTACTACACTAAATGAGGGAGAAGGAAAGATAATTAGGGCTCGTACCTGTCATTGCACAAACTGACGGCGAGCGATTAACGGCGATGGAGTGACAGCAACGGAGTGACGGCGAGCAATTAATGACGACGGAGAGAAGAGGGATAGGGCAGAAGGGAGAGCAACGCGGGAAAGAAAAGAGGGGAAGAAGAGAGAGCAGCGCTGGAGGGGAATCACATTCGTGGGGGAAATATAAAGCATATTGTCGGCAGTCTTTTAGTGACTGCCGTGTAATATTTGGTTTTTATCGGCGGTCTACTACAGACCGTTGTTGAATAGTAAGGGTTTGTCGGTATTCTATACTGGACCTCCGCCAACTATTCCATCTAACTTAGCGGTCAACTACAAACCGTTATTATTACATTGACATTTGCCGGCGGTCCTACAAAGAGCGCTGACAAAGAATCAAGTTGTCGGCGGTCTAAAAGGACCGCCGATGTATATCCATTTAACTGCGGCCATTGTAAGCCCGCCGTTAAATACCACCGCTAATTCAAACTTATTTTGTAGTGGTTGCAGAATTTATTTACTCTGGAAGATGGATTGGTGATAAAGCTAATCGGTGAAGATGGAATATTGAACTATTTGACCCGTCTGATCTGACCCCGATCGGGATTGGGGAAGGAACATTGTTTGTGTCTTAAGCCAAGTGGCACGTGCCATTAATTGTCAGTTCAACTACACTAGCAGGCAAGCTTCTATCCAAATTACGTTATTGTAACAATGTAAATATATTTAAGTTGCTAATCGAGACAGATAGGCTACTTGTCCCAATGATGTATTGATTTATTCTGTAGGATGGGTTTAAAGAGGAATCTAACTCTAGCTGAGATAGTAGAAAAGGATGTGTTTGCTTGGCATTTGCTCTCGAGTGAAATTGGTTCAATTACAAACAAAGTATTTATGAGAGGTGTTGAACAATGCTTTAACAAGTTCTAGAAATCTGAAAATGGACCTCAGGACCAAAGAGGTATAATTACTGTAATATGAAGTAGCTAATGTGATTAACACGCTGTATTCATTTGTCTCCACATTATTAAAAGGTACTTTCTCAATATGGTTTCCGCGTTATTATGGATCATGCTTTTGTGACAATGATATACTGGACCAATAACAACGCATTTTTATGTATCGTTATGGCTAAAAATTAAATCATTGTTTATGTTAGATACTGATTTTCAGAAATAGTTGTTTGGTTTTGCATTCTTTGAGTAATTGTATATGGAAAATAATATCAATGTTAATATAGAATTGTGAAAAAACAAGGCTGAAAATAAAGAGATCACAAAGCCCTTGCATGCAAAATTGTTTAGAATAACTAATATTAGTTAATTTGATGAATTCCTATGTTTGATTCTACTTACTGCTTGTTCATGATAATTTTGATGACTTCATTTATTTTCTTTTCCCTTTGTGTCTGTGTGTGTATTGGTATATTTGTTTATGAGTTGGTTGATATACATAATGTTCATTCACTTAAAGGAAACGCCCGAGTCTTGACCTGATCAAGTTAATACAGCTAAAAATAATGTAGGAGAGTTAGATTGCTTTTTGAAATAGCATTTTTGGACAAAACTTTTGTTGAGACTCGAACCAAATATAAATTCAACTGCATATCTTGGCTGAGAACTTGAAATCTAGATAATAGAGGAATCAATTGACGTTTTAAATGCTTTGTCAAATTTCCAAAATCTATACCAATCATGAAAGGTACTCTTTTTCTTTCGTGTGTTTAAAACATGATATTATCTCCCAAAATCTAATCAATCTAGCTTGATCTATTTGAATTGATTCAAAAAGACTCATGTTTGTTGATTGAATTTCTATATGCCGATTTTTTTTGGTATTACAAAACAATCTTGACTTGAAGTTCATTAACACCCAATGTCCGCGTTGAACAAAAGTTGTATTATTGATTCAATCGAGCTTTTGAGTAAGCATTTGAGGTTTTGACAGAGTTATTAAAGATTTTGAGCACACTTCAAACATTCTTCTTTAGAGATTGAAGAAGTTGGCTTACCTAACTCTTGTTGTAGTCTTGTATAGAGAAGTTCTTCTGAGTAAAGCTTGGTTACTATAATTTGAGGCTGAAGTTGAATATTGGCATTATATGAACCTGCTTTGATTCTGATGCAAGAGAGTATGCTGAAGGATGGAAGAAAACTAATTACTATTCAAATCTCTCTTTCTATCTACTGAAAGAAGAACACGGAACAAAGAAGAAGAAGAAACTACTGTTTTACTTCAACTTGATGATGATAAAATATCTTACAAAGCTAACATATATATAGGCACGAAAAGACTCATCGTGACCTACAATACATCAATTAAAAACTGAAGCATCAAAAGACAATTAGGATTCCAAAGCATCAC
>JAUPMG010178040.1:0-24103 GCA_031762675.1 Pachysandra terminalis
CACCTATTTGCGACAGCTCCTTAGTGAACTTGGATACCCTCCTTCAAGTTCGTCCAAGTTGTGGTGTGACAACCAAGTAGCTATTCACATTGCATCTAATCCTGTGTTTCACGAAATGACGAAGCATATTGAGGTTGATTGTCACTTTGTGCGAGAGAAGCTACAAGGCGGAGAGATAGCATTACAACACGTGAAAACCATGGTGCAACTGGCGGACATGCTGACTAAATCATTGACTAGGAATAGGATTGGGTATATCTGTAACAAGCTAGGCATGAACAATATATATGCTCCAACTTGAGGGGGAGTGTTAGAACAGGCGAGTGGGCCTTATGGCCCATAAGCCCTTTTTCCCTTATGTTATTTGTTCTCTTATGTAACGTTTACCCTAATACCAGTTAATATATAAATGCTCTGTCTAATTGAGATGAGTACGTTTTGGTGCTACAACAACAATTATGTAATTTCTTCTCCTTTAATATTAATATATAAATGTTTAGTGTAAGGAGAGAGGTTAGATTTACACCTTCCTCTTCTCCCCCACGCATCTTCTTCTTCACCATTACATTCTTCTTCTTCTTCTTCTTCTTCTTCACCATTACATGGTTATATGGTATCAGAACATAGGGGATGATACTATTCACGGTTACTGTTCACAACGTTACTATTCACGTCGTTACTGTCACTGGGTTATTGTTCACGAGTACTTTTCTAGGGTTTTGATCGGCCCCTTCTTTAATCTCTTTCTTCAATAATCAGATCTGGTGTATCTCAGATCTGATCGTTGAGATTGTAACCTAGTTGGTTACTGTGTGGGTAGTTGTCGGTGTTATGTGAGAGCAATCAAAAGTTATTGCTATTTGTTTTTCCTGTGATTTTTTCTGCGGCTGTTGATGCAATGTTCTGTGTTGTATCAATCCAGTGAATGTGGTGTGATCGGCAATTTGCCTATACTTGGTAGTTGTTCTATGTAGCCAGCCCATTGATTTGTGGTTCTTGACGTGATTCGTGCCACTTTTGAGATAATATAATTGTTAGTAATATCTAATGGATATTAAGGATGCCCCCAAATCTCCATTAATGGCCGCTCCAAGTCATTCAAACATTCAGATTACTTCTATTAAATTGAATGGAAGTAACTATATTCAGCGAGCGAAATCCATGGAAGCTTATCTCATTGCCAATGAGAAAGACAAGTTTCTCACTCAAGATCCTCCTAAGTTTGATGGATCTTAAATATTTTGAATGAAGACGAGATGATGCATAGATCCATACTTGGCTATGGAATAGTATGGAACCTCATATTAATAGTAGCAGCCTGTTTTTCCTGAAAACTGCTAAATGCATATGAGGTTCCATACTATTCCGTAGCCAAGTACGGATCTGTGCATAAATTGACGATCACTAGACCTGATATTTCCTTTGTTGTCAGTACTGTGAGTCAATATATGGAGTTCCTTAGAGTCCCTTACTGGGAAGCAATAATCAAGATTTTGAGGTATTTGAAAGGGGCACCAGGTCGAGGGCTTCTATATAAATCTCATGGTCACCTATAGATTACAGGTTTTACTAATGCAGATTAGGCTGGTTCTCCTTCATATTGTCGTTCTACAACTGGGTGGTACGTTTCTCTGTGGGAATTTAGTCTGTTGGAAAAATAAAAAACAAGGAGTGGTAGCTAGATCAAGTGTAGAGGCAGAATACAGAGCTATGGCCCATACATTATGTGAGCTATCCTAGATTAAGCATCTTATACAAGAGTTGGGTTTTTTGGTTCCATTGCCTATGAAGATGAATTGTGATAATCAAGCAGCAATTCATATTGCTTCTAATCCTGTTTTCCATGAGAGGACAAACATATCGAAGTTGACTGTCACTTTGGAAGAGATAAAGTTTTGAGTGGTGACACTGCCACTCCTTTTGTGGTGACCAAAGATCAATTAGCAGATCTGTTCACTAAACATTTAACAAGGGGTTGGGTTGATTTTATTTGTAACAAGCTGGGATTATATTATATATATTCTCTAGCTTGAGGGGGAGTGTTAGAGTATGAGCTTAGTAGTTAATGTTAGAACAGAGGGTTAGATTTACACCTTCCTCCTCTCCCCAACACATCTTCTTCTTCACCTTTACATGTTTACAATATCGTTTGAGTAGATCTGGGGTACATATCCAATAGAGCAAAAAGATGGTTACAATAGTATAGAATCAAAAGTTGTGCACATTCTTAGGCTGGCACCGACTATCTGAATTAAGCTAATAAAAAAACCTGCTAGTTAACTCAATGCAATGATGGTAACAATTCATTCTCAAATCTCAACCTTCTTTGATGGTGTTTAGATAGGAAATAACAAAAGGAAGAGAGGCAAGACTACTAATATTGAATAGATTCGGTGGTTAGATATATGTGAACCACATTTTCTGCTTTTCCATCATTCAGCTCTATGAGATGGTAAATTTGATTGTTTAAAACAGTTAGGAAATACGACAATTTTCAAGTAAATCATTATCAAGTCTCTATGAAGATAATAATACATGATTTATTTTGTGAATCAAGTAACTCATGCTAAAGGCATAGCAATACTCTAGAACAATAGTACTTTAATTGAAAAGAAAGAATACCTTGTTTTGGAACATTCTCATGGTTAAAACAAGAGTGTCACGCATTCTACAAAGGAAAATAAATATAACATTAGACATCACATCATGTATTGTTAGAAAGCATTCATTTCCCTCATTCTTTACAAGATTCTGATTCCTGATCATGAGACTCAGAATTTACACTACAACAAATAACTCAATCAATAGAATGAGAAAATATTAAGTAGATTCGAAAGCTATTTTGATATTTTGTACAAGGAAAAGCTCTATCATTGAAATTGAACATGAAAACATTAAAAATATCTATCATGTGATGATTTTGATGATTATAGCATGTATTCTTATGATAAGTGATAAAGTGCCTTTTGGGCTCAGTAGACATTCTTATCACTGTGTATGCATCATAAACTTATGCTGGCAGGAAGTGATTGATAAGTTCCATGCCTTATTCTAAAAATAAAAAAATAATAAAAAATAATAAAAATAAATAAAAAACGAAGAAGAAGAATAGATAAGAACTAAAAGGTGTAAATTAATTACAATCAAAGACAGATTTTATCCGAACAATTATTTATAGTATCTCCAGTACTTTCTCTTTTAGCTGAATTTGGAAACCTACTTTATTCTTGTATTTAGAGTTATTAAAACTTAGAACAGATGGAGATAGGTTAGCACTCCGTATCCAACTTGTAGAATAACAAGTAGGAATAAGGAGAACAAATGTTTTGAGGTAGGTTCCATTTCAGTTAAATGATTCCAAAGCAAAAGATCGAAGTCTATTAAGGCTACTGAAAATCTAAAGCACTGGGAACTAGAAATCATGGTTATAATCATTGAACTCCTGAAGGGTCACTTTTGTCCACTTTGTATCCATTTATGTGGCCATCCTTTTTTATATCAATCAAAAAGTATCCCTTTTCATCGAAACAATGAAAATAAATTAAAAAAGAGAAAAAAGAGAAAAAAGAGGGGATATGAAGAGGAAATAATGCTAAACTTCTTTAAAGGTAGATATGGAGAACGTATATGACCATGTGAATTGGAAGTATATCTTATACATGTTTAGGAGGTTGAGATTTGGGGTGAGGTGGAGAGATTGATAATTACTTTATACCACTCTTTTCTTCTTTCTGTCATTTAATGGAGCTAGCACAGGCTTCTTCAAAGGCTCGAGAGTGTTGAGGCAAGGATTCCAGTATATCCCTTACTTTCCATTCTTTTCTGTGGCTTTGGTCATGATGATCTCTAAGGCTGAACATGGAGGACTGATAGTTCTTCAGTTGGTAATGGAGGTCCACTAGTGACTCACCTTTAGTTCATAGATGATACAGTTCTGTTCTGTGATTCTAAACACACTAAGCTACATGTGAACAGATGTATCCTAAGGTGCTCAAACTAGTGTCGAGCCTGAAGGTTTTTTTTTTTGGAAAGTAAGTAATTGTATTAATGGCGAAAAGAATTTACAATCTGGTTTAAGCAACCCCTTTGGCATCATCAGAAAGGATGCCACACATTTCAGAAGGAAAGTACAAGTGATTTAACACTAAAAGGTCATCCAATGATTGGGCAAAGGATGCAAGAAAATCTGCAGCCTTGTTGACTTCTCGAACAGTGTGGATCGCCTCACAGGTCTGTAACATATCCATTCTCCTTTTGATGCAGCAAACTATCTCACAAAGATCCCAAGGAATACCTTCTCTAGGTTCAGTAGCCAAATATTGGACAGCCAGCCCAGAATCTGAAGCTACTCTTAGTCTGTTCATCCTGGACAGCTTCAAGCCAAAGTCAATGGCTTCAAGCTCATGGTAGATGACCTTCCATAGCCAGATTCAAGTCGAGCCTGAAGGTTAAGTTGCTTAAAAGTGAATATTTGGGATAGGTGAGGTGGTGAAGCTTGACCAGGTGTAAATCTAGGGTGTAAAATTGGTGATTTGTCATCTACCCATCTAGGTCCCACTTTAGAGGCTTCCATTCTAATGATCACCATTTGGGACCTATCTTGGTTAAAGAGAAGCTGACTACACGGAAGATAGGATTCTTATCCAAGAGAGGCAACCTGACATTGATCAGAAGTTCCATGGCCAATCTGCTACGTAATTTCTTATCTATATTCCCGAATTATGTGGTGGTGTGCAAGAGAATGAAAAAGCTACAAAGAGAATTTCTTTGGAGTAGGAAGGGGAGTGAGTTCATGCTTCATCTGGTCAAATGAGATGAGCTTTGTAGACCATGGAACGTGGGAGGTTTGGCTATTAGATCTTTACAACTACTCAACAAAGCTCTACCAGGGAAAGGTTATGGGATTATGGGGAACATGTAGTTATGACAGTAGTTGTTAGAAAGCTATCACCATGCTTGTAAGGAGTTTCTCCAAGGCACATCTTTCAAAGAGGTTGACAATGCTTCTATTCTTTGGGCATGGTGCAGAGCATGGTTTTAAATTTCGGCGGCATGCCGCCGAAATGTCGCCATTTCCCCCCTTGGGGAAATGGTGGTATTTCCCAATTTCGCCGAAATTTCGGTGAAATATGGGAGAAATATAGCGAAATTTCGCCATGCCCCCCTTGGCGAAATATCTAGCGAAATTGAAATTTAAAACCTTGGTGCAGAGTAGGAACTCCCCTCTTTGTGTTGCTTTCCTGATCTCTACTTCTTATCTGTGGATAATGAAGGGCTATGTAGTACACCTAGTTTTAGAAGGTTTCTGAATTATTGGGAGATTGATTCATGAGAAGAGATGTTAACCCAGTCAACTTAAATCCCATATTTGGAGTTAAGACCGGATAACGTCCGGTTTGTCCTAATTAGAGGCAAGTGAGGGACCCCAAAGGCAAGGAGGGACCCATTTTTCCTAATCAGAGCATGGAAGGCAATAGGGATAAGTTAGATGGAGTTTTCATGCAAGACGTGAGGTTCACTCTTGTCGACCCTCCTCCAGTACGAGACACACACCGTACGTCTGGTTTTGAGAATTTGAACTATCTTGCGGAAGAATCTTCTCTCCTCTTGCCTATTTTGCTCGATACTGGGCCGCAAGTTGCCGCAGGCCCTCAAGTGGGCTCTCACAAAGCAGGTGTTTGTGTGGCCCATGAGCATGATGGGCTCTCGTGTTCAGTCCATTCCTCGGATCAATCCTTAGTGGACATCAATCCAGCGGTGTTGGCACAAATCGAAGAGTTTGTTATTAAGAGTCTCCAAACTATGGATTGGCCCATGTTTGCTGAACTTAAAAAGGAGCTTATGTCGTTGAAAAGGTCTTTTGCAGAGCTGTGTTGCCAGGTTTTGGCATCTGAGCAGCGATTGGAAACCAGAAGTTCTTCAAAGCTTGGTGAGGAAGCAGGGGTACCGGGGGGAGGATGATGGCTACTGGAGGGAAGGGTGTGGGGGGCATGTCGATGTTGATGGGATGGTTCTTCTGACATAGGGTCACAAAGATAGTTCTCTTTCAGTTGTCACAGGGGATTTTTAAGGAGGGTGGTTAGCGTCAGCTCGCAAGATTTGGAGGCTGGTAAGTGCATGGACACTTCCAAGGGTGCTGGACATACCCTGTTCTCGAATCATGAAACATACATACAGGTTATTCCAGCAGAACTTCAGGTCATCGATTGTGTGGGTGGTTTATTATGTTGTGACAGCTTACGTAGAGTGCTGGCAGAGATGGTTTTGTATCCATCCCCTTCCTTCCTTGTGAGGTTTAAGACAGGTGTGCAAAATTCAGTTCCCTTGGATAGTTTCACAAGCTGTTCCTTCTCAGGTATGGGCGATGTACATTTTTAGTTTGCCTTGAGCTAGATATGCTTTATGACAAAAGTTCCCTGATTTGGAGAAATAATCTTATCCATCAAGCCACTGAGTCTATTAACCAAAATTTTAGAACAAAACTTATAGATCACATTACATAAACTGATTGGTCTAAAATCTGCAAAAGTCTTTGGATCTGACACCTTAGGAATGAGACTAATAAAATTGCTCCTAAAAGAAGAGGGAGAGGCTTACCAGAAAAAAACCTTGAACAACCATAATAACATCAGAATTCACAATATCCCAACAGACTTGAAAAAAAGAAGATGAGAACCCATCTTGACCAGGAGCATTTTCCTGAGGAATGGAGAAAACTGCCTTCTTAATTTCCTCTTCAAGAGGTAAATGCATAAGCATATTATTTATTTTTTTTGATAACTTGGGTGTCCGGGCCTTAGACCCGACTAATCCCAAGTAGAAGGCTTGCGCAGCAATCCACCGCCACGACCTCCCACTTAAATCCGAACCTGCCCAGCTGGGAAATCGAACTTGAGACCGTGCGCCTAACCCACACAATCCCCTATTCGCCCTTACCAACTGAGCAACCCGATCTCAGAAGAAACCACAGAGGGAATACAATCCAATATAACACCATTACCAGAGCACTGTTCAGTAGACAAAAGATCCTTATAGAAATCAATAGTCGCATCATGAATGTCTGAGACACAATCAGTGACAGAACCATTCAACAACTGAATACTAGCAACTTAATTATAACTTCTTACGTCTTTAGTAACTGAAGGGAAGAACTTTGAATTAGAATCACCCTCAGACAGCCAACGAATTCTGGATTTTTGCTTCCAGAAAATTTCCTCTTGTAAAACAACCTTTTCATACTCAACCTTGCATGCTTTCAATGATTGAGCAGTTGAATCAGACCAACATTGTTCCAGCTCTGCCTTAAAAGACAAGATCTCATCTGAAATAATATTGAAGACACTGAAACACATTACCATACACAAACTTATTCCAACCCTTGAGACCCAACCGAACAGTCTTGAGCTTAACTGCTAGATTCTCTATAGGATTATCCTGAGGGAAACCAGGCCATACATTTTTAACAAAACCCAGAAAGGCTTCATGAACAGTCCACATTCTTTGGAAACTAAACGGCTTAGGAACAAGAAAGTTAGCAACAGGAAAAGAAAGAAGTAAAGGAGCATGATCACATTTAATACGAGGAAGATAGGAAATATGAAAATAAGTAAAGTCCCGAAGGAACTGAGAATTAAATAAAATCCTAGCTAGCCTTGCACAAATCCTCCTAGAACCAACCTGCTCACTACACCAAATATATTTAGATCCTGAAAAACCCATACCATGAAGACCACACAAATTAATCATGTCTTGAAATTCCCCCATAGCAAATCTGAAACCCTTCTGCCACAAAGCTTCTCAGAATTATTCAAAACAATATTAAAATCACCAACAACCATCCAAGAACCATGAATATTTTGCAAAGACAAATCATGCCAAAGAGCTATTCTATCATCTTGGAAACATTTGGAACAAATAAAAGAAATAAAAACTTCTTTCTTGGATGCTCATTCAACCACCTTAGCCAAAATAAATTGATCTCACCGCGCTATCAAATCAAAAGATAACAAAGCCGGATTTCAAAACCCCCAGACCTTACCACCAACAGCCTCATTATTTTCAAAAGAAAAAAGATGAAGCCTTCTACTCAAGTTAACCATAAATCTCGAATGCATCACCGGTTCAAGAATCACTAAAAGAGCAATTTTGTTATCCTTAACCAACTTCTTTAAAAGTGAAATGGTCTCGGCATTACCCACCCCCTTGCATTCCAAATCATAAAATTTTTAATCATTGGACAAGGGAGAGATTTGCCACTTTTGATTGTGCACGAGTACTAACCCCACCATGTACAATATCAAGAACTATTTTCTTCTTTCTTTGATATTTAAGCGTACCTGAATTTGAAGCCAAAACCCCTTCCACATCAGATAAAGAACCGCACATCATAACTTGATCACTCAAGATAGCCTCCGAATCCGAAACCTGAGCAAGAGTATCATCTTCTTCCTCAAACGAATCTTCCACCAAAGATTGATTCAAAACCTGATTAAGAGATCTAACAGCAGAATTGTCCTCATGCTGATAAACCCTCAACGAAGAAGAATCATAAGATTAATCAAAGGCTCCTCAACTAAAACAGCCTTACCCTTATCCTTCAAAACAACCTCTAAAAGATCCTTATCGACCGAATCCTCCTTACCAGATTCCGCAACTGGATCAACGATAGACTGATGCTCACCACCCATGGATGCCCAAGCTTGAATAAGCGAAGGAGAACCTGCACTAACTGTATCAACAAGCTCCACATTCCAAGAAGAAGGACCAACTATAACTGGAGCAACCTCTACCGGAAGGCCACCAATAACAGCAGCATCCTTAACAACAAAATTTTGAGTAATTGTTTTACATCTCTTCCGACGACGCCTTACATTCTGATTGAGGTTATTCACTTCAACTGTAGGAGCTCGGACAACAGGATTAAACTTCTTACAAGAAGAAGCTATATGACCTTGAAGCTTGCAATGAAGACACAACTTAAGAATTTTATCATATTCGATTTGCTTCCAAAACCCCACATCACGACCTGTGCAGATCCAAATCTTTTCCGGCAATGATTTAGAGATATTCATCTCTATACAAACTTTAGCCACACTCGGTAGAGAAAGTGATAAGGTTGCATGATCAACCTTCAAAAACCTTCCAACTGAGTTAACAATTGATTTCAACAAAGGATTGAAAAAATAAATGGAAGGGAGGGAAAGTTCACCCACACCGGAGCAATTTCGTACTCAACCTTCGAATTAAAATTCGACGCCCATTTAAACATTCTGTAGATAAAGCCCTTGATAAAAGGAGATATGCGCGTCCAAGTATGTCAGATAATCATCGTTCGAGGGTAACCGAAGCATGATATGACATTGATCGATCAAACCCAAAACAAACGGGCTCCGGAAACCCCAAGACTGCTCCACCGTAGATCTCATAATTTCCATGGAAGGTTTCCCTTGAGATAACTTTAGAATCAAAGTATTATTGAAAGATTCAATCGACCTTGATAAATCTTGAGGAGAAAACAAGATAGCCATATGGCCATCCTTCGATGAAGTGCGAGCAGTAGCTTCAAAAGATTGGAAAACCGAAACCGTAGGACTTAGTTTAGAAGCATAAGTACCTGCACCTAAAGCCGGCAGAGAACAAATAATTGGCAAGTCATCCACGACCGGAGGGGAGGAAGAAGACGAAGGACCAGCAGGTGGCCCCCCCACCGCCAACTGGACAGAACCTGAAGCCATGAAAGATCACCAAACCCGAAACCCTAGGTTCGTGAACACTGCTACCCTAGGATGCACTAAATTTCCCAAATCCTTTTATCAGGGATCTCTTCATGGAAGAACCATATAGAATTTCATACAAATATCTCAAGTACAATGCACCTTTAGTTTCTACTTCTTTGGTCTCATCCATGTAAATGAATACCAGACTACCCATCTTTCATGTATCGTGCCCTCTCATCCTATTAGGCAAAAAAAAATTTCCTTGTGTTTAAAGGCGCTTGAGCTTACACCATGAAGTGAAACTAAAGGAGAAGGCAACAAACCTCAACCTTAGATTCCAAAAAATAACTAGTATCCATGTCTTATGGTTAGAAGCACATATATTATATTTGAGGATCATTTCATATCAGTTCCAACTCTCAGATCAATCAATCGACTAATCAACAAAATGCCTTATCCCAACTAGTTGGGGTTGGTAATATGACTCATGAAATGTCATCCAATATGTCAAAACCATGTATTATGTACCTTAAAATCAATTTTTGTTGACTCCATCCAGAACCTATTGGGCCTTCTGTAACACCTTGAAACTTTTTGCACATTGGCAGACATTTCTAGGACTTTTACTGTTATTTATTACTACTTTATTTTTCTTATTTTTAATATATATGTTAATACACACACACACACACACACATATATATATACATATTTAAATCTGATTGGTGCCTGTGTAAACTTGAACTGTACACTAGCACACACTAAATCATTGCCTTTAAATGATATTATTTTTATTGAACCACTTGATATACATTGTTGTGCCTTTCTCTAACAACTTGAGATTTTAGAGTAATTGGTGTTTAACATGGTATCAGAGCGAGAGGTCGAGTGTTCGAATCCCGGGGGTGGTATGTTTCTGTGTTTATTCTCCCACGGATGTGTTGTTCCTGTGCGGATGTGTGTGGTGTATGTTTGCCTCGGTGTGCCTTGTGTTATACCACGGATGTGTTGTTCCCGTGAGGAGCCCGCAAGTGAGGGAGGGTATTGAACCACTTGATATACATTGTTGTGCCTTTCTCTAACAGCTTGAGCTTTTAGAGTAATTGGTGTTTAACGATTTTTAATATACATATTAATACATATGCATATTTAAATCTGATTGGAGCTTGTGCAAACTTGAACTGTACACTAGCACACACTAAATCATTACCTTTAAATGATGTTGGATGGCCTAGATCTAATTTGTTGAAATGAAGAGTTGAGATCTGTCAACCATTCATCTATTATATAAATAGGAACTTTGACCAAATTAGGGCTGAAAACTCTAATTAGCATAGTCTAGAAGAGTGGAGAATAAGTGGGAAGGGAGAAGTGAAGTAATGAAGAAGGAAGAAGAAGGAAAGAAAGGAAAAGGAAGGCATGAGAAGCTGAAACTTTATGAATTTTATAAAGATGACTAGTAAGGTAAGAGGTATACTTCAGTTACAAATTGTAGAATAGAGGATATATTTGTTAGGTTTCACTTACTAAGCTATAAATTACCTTTTAGGTCTTATTACCGAAAATTAGGACTAAAATATGAGTGTGAATGAGTGTTTTTATGTTTTGTAGCCTTTGAAAGAATCTAGAAGCAGGTTTAAGGTTTTTAGATGTGTTATAGAAGAAGCCTAGTCAAAATTTGGAGGAAAACAGATTTCAAACTGTTTTTACTGTTTTGGCTTTTGCTTTGAGTGAGCCTGATTTGGAATTAAGTTATTTATCTATAAAGGTATATACCTACATGCATATATAAATATATACATATGTGTTTGTGTGTGTGTGTGTGCGTGTGTATAAGTGAGTAATTGGGTGACACTATTTGACTATATTGCACTATATATGGTTGATATGGGTGATGTAATGCCTAACGGTCATACTTCATGGACTGATGTGATATACATGGAAATAAATTAATATGTTTATATTAAAGTCGCTAATGAGAGCTAATTGTATTGAATATTATGTAATGCTATGATGGCGGTTGTACTGATGTTGTGCAGTAATGGTTGCAATGGTGTGATATGGATCACATGAATTATCATGAGACAATGTCATGTGTTAATGGCTAATGAAAGCTAATGGAATGCTATTAGCTAGTGAAAGTTAAAGAAAAGGTATTGGAATCGCGTAAACGTAACCATTATATTGGATGTGGAGACCTATATAGTCACATCCAGTGGATATGAATGGGTTGCTATAGTAGGGTGTCAGTTCACCAGGTTGTATTTGTGTTTTGTTGATTACGCATCCGAACGTACCGTATTAGGATGACTAGCGAGTGGGATGGTATGTATTTGAATGGTTGCATGGGTTAGATTCCCATAGATACCATGTGTACAGTGTGATTTCATGGGTTTGAATCCTTAAAGGAAAAATAGTGTTGAGCAATTGTGACCCATTGATTGAAAGGCCGTAAAACCATAATGGACACGTGGAATGACGAGATATTCTCATCCAACTGATGATAGATAATAAAGTGGATGCAAGAGGCACCGATTCCTTCCCTTATAACTATGGATTATTCTGACTGACGGGTATCTATAAGACTGGGAGGATTTTAGATGGAAATCCCTAATGAGACGGCTCTTCAGTAAAATTATGCATTAGTGCATGCTTGATCATGAATGTTTGTATGACTGAAATGTGCAATGCGTTGTGATAACATAATCTGATATATAATGTGAAATGTAATTGTAAACTATTATGTGTTATTTTCATATGGGTTTGGTAGATAGTGTTTCGCACTACATAATTGGGCAACTCTTATTGGGCTGTGAGCTCACATCTTATCAACATTTTCAAGTCCACATGAATCATAGTGATGAGTGGGACACCTAGTGAAAGACCTTTTTTTTTTGTATTGATCAACGTACATGTATATATAGTGTTTAGGATTGTTTAAAGGGAAGAAAATTTTCATGTTCATTGTACATAAGTTTTTTAAATCACAAATGTATATTCGTGTATTATTAAATTTCCACTACTATGTTTGTCATGTGGATTGTCTTCTCTTAATAGAGAATATTGGAGGTTTAGGATCTCATGTTCTTTAAATGAGCCATGGGTCATGTCTTCCTTATTCGTGTTATACATTAATAAATGTTCCACGGATTTCGGGGCATGATATCTTCCTTTAATCACTTTAGTTCTTCCACTTGCACCATCTAAACTGACTTTCATTTATTTTCCCTTGTCAAGGTTACTCCTGGATTGTCTTAAATTTGTTTGTTCTTTAATTAATATTTCTTAGTCTTTCCAAATTTCCAACCCAACTTTAATTCCATATATGTTACTTCTTAACTTCTCAATATTCTGTGCCATACATAATACTAGGTCTAATAGGCGCTTAAGGAATTTTATTAAAGGCGGCAATAAACAGGTTCGGGTGGGTTCAAAGCGGGATAGCAATGGGGATTAATGGATTGATGTTCAATCCAAACCCACCCATATCATAAACGGGTTAAGATATACAAACATAAACCCAACCCACCTTAACTCATGTAACTTGCCTAACTTGTTTAATCATCCCATTGTTTGTTTAACTTTTATTTAATAAATATAAAAGATGAGTTTCAAAATAAAATAATATATTTTATATAATATATGCTATGTATGTTTTATATACATCTAGCATGTTACATACTTTCATGTAGTGGTCGAGCCCTATAAGGATATTTCGGTCTTTTTCACTTGATAATTAAAGAGAAATAATATCATAGAGTAGACTAGAAGTGAAATTGACTTCTCCCCTTAGATTTTGAAGATAAAAGTTACAATTTGGCAGCTTTGATTGATTCTATAAGGAGTATGGCTTCATTTTGGGCTAGTATTCTACTGGAATCCAAAGATATTTCAAGAATTGATATTACGAGATGTTGGGATGCAGTGGTTCTGATGTAGATTGACTGACCTAGTGGGTGTGGTGGGGATGGTCTTGTATTTTATTTTTCTGCCTTTTGGTTCCCCTACTTGGAGAACTTTTGTTCTTTTTTCCTTCTCCTTACATTTTATACAACCTTCATTATTCATGAAAAAAAAAATTGTCCCTCTCTACTTTCTTCCTTTCTAATATTAGGATTCCGTATTTTATGACATGGTATCAAAGCCTTACGGTTACAAGGGATCTGATGGTCACATCATGCCTCTTCTTTTGCTTGTACGGTTCTCTTAAATCAACTTGGAAAAATAAGAAAACCCTAAGGTTCTACTCTACTTTCTTCCTTTCTAATATTAGGATTCCATATTTTATGACACAGTATCAAAGCCTTACGGTTACAAGGGATCTGATGGTGACATCATGCCTCTTCTTTTGCTTGTACGGATCTCTTAAATCAATGTTAGGAACACATTGGGTAGAACTCACCCTCATAAACCGGTCTATAAGGGAAGGGTGACCAAGTGCTTATAAGCCACCAACTAATCCCATACTTAGTCGATGTGGGATCCTAACATTCCACCCCTCTTACAGAACCGACGTCCACGGCGGCTCATATCCCCAACTGGGTGACTTCGCGGATCCCGCACGCTGCCAGGTAGCGGTCCTCCCCAGGTCGCCCCGTCCGCTACGAGGGCCATTCCGAAGGGTGCCTGCTTTGATACCATTTGTTAGGAACACATTGGGTAGAACTCACCTTCATAAACCGGTCTATAAGGAAAGGGTGCCCAAGTGCTTATAAGCCACCAACTAATCCCATACTTAGTCGATGTGGGATCCTAACAATCAACTTGGAAAAATAAGAAAACCCTAAGGTTCTTGCTCTTTTTCATTATTTTTTCTTTGGTTGGTGTTCCACTAGTTAATGGTGATAATCGTGTGCCGTCGAAAACCCTGTGTGATGGTTTTAGATTTGATGACTATTTTGGATGAGGATACTTCAGATTTCGTGAACAGTATTATGCGTGACAGTGTTCTTGAACAATGCGTGAGAACAGTACTTCGTGTGAATAGTGTTTGTGCATAGTATAGCTGAGTTCGTGAATCTTTTTCTTTGGACTTGTGGTTTATTTTGTTTTACTGGCACGTTTATGTTGGAAGATTGAAGCTTTACAAATCAACGACTTCTAAACCTCAACCTCTGGTATTCTCTGATCTTATTCCTTTACCGATTACTTCTGTTAAACTGAATGGAAGTAACTATGTTGCTTGGGCCAAATCAATATTGTTATTGGAAAAAGTAAAAAGAAGTTTATTAGAGAGGAAAACCAAAACTAGATGAGAAAAATTATGATGAGTAGATTCGAGAAGATGCACATCTTTAGTCTAAGTTGCAGATTTTTCTTTCTCCTACTTTGATTGGTTATGGATCACCTTGTTTCATAATTCAGTTATTCTTACACCCTGAGTCATGGATTGATGGTCGACTTAGTTATTTAAAATGTCTTACAGCATGGTGACTACTTTAATAATCGCTGCACTATGGCTTAGTTATTAAAGATTTTGGATTAAATGAATTTTTGTTGATACCATGGTTAAAAATATCTTATCTTATCCGCCAATACTGTTGATATGTACCTTGTATCCACTGTATCGACACGATATACAGGTGTATTTTAGGATAAGTTAATTTCTACACTACATGAATCGATACATGCAACAAATTGGTCAATACGGTCTATATGTTACAAACTTACAATATATCAAGTGTATTTGATCAATACACTCGACACATGCAATGCCTCTGCCTTTTTACATGTAAAAGCGAGGAAAAAAAAACCATGGATTCATTGTTCGACTCTCTCTCTCTCTCTCTCTCTCTCTCTCTCTCTCTCTCTCTCTCTCTCTCTCCTCTCTTTCCCTAAGCAAAAAACCAAACATCATTGAAATATATCCAATTTCATCCTAAAATCTTCTTAGTTTGGTTGAAAACATCTAATATATGGAGCTTACAAAGCATTTTTCCTCTTCTTGCATAGCTTTTTAAAGTATGCATTACAAGAGTTTTGTTTTCATTCAAAATTATATTTTTTTATGTCTAAAAGCATATTTTGGAGTTTTATTATATGGATCTATGAATTTCAAGTAAAATCCATAAAGCTAGATGCTTATTATTTTTTTCAAGTTTCTGTGAGCATGCGGGGGTACTGGTTTATTTTCACATTTATATATCTTATATGTATGGGTGTATGATCTGAAAAGCATGTTATTCTATCATATTTTTAACTTATCTTTGCAACCAAATGAGACTTCTTTTAAGTATTCACCAGTTTCTAGGCGCATCCACCGTATCTATAACTTTTTACAGCGTTTCCACAAGTATCCAATAGCTATCCATTTTTTGACTTACTGATATGCTACCTCGATATGACATTTTGAACTATGGTTGATATTATCCAGCTCCATAAACTGGATAACCTTGAAAAATCATATTCTAAAGGGGCAATTATGACTTAAGAGAAGATCTTGAAATGAAAATAACTTTACTTGCAAATAGTACTTTTCCATTTATGAACCTGTTGACCGCAAACATAAGTTCTTGAAGCAAAATTACAGCACCTACTATTTTGGAAAACAAAAAAGCTGGCAAAGAAAAAATAGGTGTTAATTACTTATATAAGTTTGTGTTGAATCACAAGACTAACTAAAAGCATAACTATGTAAGGGAGAAAATAAGAGGTCAGGATTACTAGCAATGAGTTATTGTGTAGAAAAAGTGACTATTACCGAACATCATTGTTTGTACGAAATGGATGAGAAGATCCACTAGAACATGTCAAAACAAATTGTGTTGAGAGTCCACAAGGAACCTTGATCTGTATCATCAACAAGAAAAGAAAAGATGTTAAAACTTGTAAATTTAAGAGCTAGATTTCTTATAGTTTCTCATTTGAATTTCAAAAAGGCAGATTGATGACATATTCTTTTAGTAGAGAAAACAAATTCTTTTACTTCAAGCCTTATGAAAATCCTTCATCATATATCTCATTCTCAAAAAGCTTTTTAGAATTAATAATTCATGGGATATTATTTTCTTTTGTTTACCTCGGAATCTAATAAAAAAAGCATAAAAAAGATTGATATAAAAGAGAAGCATGCATTTTTTTTTATAAGTAATTGTAACCTTTCATTTATTTGTAAAGATCCTATAGATAAGAGAATGGGGAGTTATCCACCATTACAAGAACAAGAGTAGATAAGTACATATGTAGTGACATGGAATTTAATTCCAAGTCAGGTGTAAATTAGTCAATTTATAAGTAATATATTAGAATAGAGAGTTATGATTGGTGTGCTTCTTAGTTTCTCTACTTAGGCATTACACTGTATCATAATATCATGTAAGTGAAAATCAAGGGGTTGAGATTAATCTCTGCACAAGATCTAACTTAACTAGGATTAGTGCAAGAGTGTATAAGATAATTAAGTAATCGAAAAACCTATTTTTGATCTAAAAATATTTTCTGGACGCTGTAGGACTTGGAGGAAGGAGATAGTGAGATTCTAAGGTGATTATTGCAGAGTTTTTACGAAAAATAAGGTGATAACTCGATTTTGCAGCATAAGGTGAGTGAAATCTACTTGAAAATCCATGTTTTTGAGCTTTCTACCAACGATTAATCATATGTTTTTGAAGAGACTTGATTTGCATGTATTTTTGGAGACTTCTATCATGAAAAATATGATTTTGATGACTTCACTGTTTCAAAGTTATAATGATTTCCAATGGATTTTGGATGATCTTACAACTTGATTTCTTCTTCTAATGATCTAGCATCTGTTAAGGCTGTCTATTATACATGTGTTGATGATTTCCCATGAGTTTTATGCTTTTGATTATTTTATATGCATAGGTGCATGTTGATCTTTGTGTGTGCACTTTTGGAGCCATTAGCCAATTTATGAAAGAAACTAGTATTCCCATCCCCTTCACTAATCCAAGTAGCCCTCGATTTCTGTCTCCAACTGATCTCCTCCTATCTAAGAATATTATCCAACTCTGCCTTCTTAGATTTCCTCCTATCCCTCTTCCCCTCAGACAACGCCCTCTGCTGTTCCCACAAATCCAACTCTTCAATTTCATCAAGCTCACCTTTCTTACGTATAGAAATATCCCCAAAACTCTCATGATTCCAACCTTTAATTTTGCTCCGCAAAAACTTAAGAAATCTCATAAAAGAAAACCTAGCAAAACTAAACTCATCCCTATCCCTTTCCTCCCACCAGCCTTTCACCTCATCTTTGAAATGACTATGTGTAAGCCACATATTTTCAAACTTGAAAGGAGAAGGACCATGCTGAACCAAATCAACAGAAAGTAATAAAGGCCAATGATCATAAACCACTCTAGGAAGAATCCTCTGAGTTAAATGAGGAAAATGAGCATCCCATTCAACCGAGGCTAAACATCTATCCAACCTATAACAAAGGGTGCTCTCTTGAAGATTAGACCAGGTAAACAACCCACTTGAAAGAGGATAATCCATTAAAGCAAGATCTTGAATAAGAGAAGAAAATCTCCTTATCCTCCTAGTCATCCCAGTCTCTCTGTTAGGCTCCTCCTCAGATCTAACCACATCCCCAATCAAACACCAAGGAAAGAAATTGTTCGAAGCAATATCACGAATCTCCACCCAAAATGCCTCTCTCTATAAGCATTGGGGCCATAAACACCCGAAAGTTTTCACTGAAACTCATCAACCAGATTCATGAACAACACCGAAATACAAAAAGTACCAATTACCACCTCTGCACCCTCTACCTTATCAATATCCCATATAATAAGAATCCCTACTAAAGCACCCACAGCCGGTAAACAAACCCACTTCCTATTCTATGTAATAGCACTTTATCCCTTTGTTATTTTTGAATTATGAGGTGTTTGGATATTGGTCATCCACCTCACTTGATGTTATTTTGGGATTATGTTTATATTTATAATTAGTAGAATTTGAACTTCATAGTTTTGTTTTCCACTGCATATACTTGTCATACATATATTGTACACATCTTGATTGCTAGTAGGTATGACAATGATATGACAGGTTTACTCCAGACTTGAGAGTTAGGGGACTGTTGTTGTGTGGCCTAAATGCCAATGCGTATTATGTATACGACGGGATTTGGGGCACGACAACATAACCATGGTTTCAATTCTAGTGACATGTAGCATATTGCAATGCATCAATATAAAGATAGTTGAAACTTAATTATACAAAATATCAAGGTATATATCTCACGTATCACAGATATCGTGATATATCGCTATATTTTGCATCATTTGAACATGAACTTATATCACTTCAATCGATATTGATCTTTCTTTCAATCAAAACTTCAACCAAACCCCAGTTCTCCAATCTAAGCATGGAACAAGCCATTTCTCTTTTTTTCTTTCTTCTTTTTCTATTTTTTTCTTGTTTCGTAATGTAACTCTTTAAATGAATTTCCAAGATAGTCAAGCAAACTCCATTTCAATCAAACAACATTTGGTTAGAAGATTTAAGGAGATTGAAGAGAAGATTTAGTTAGAACAAGATAGACTTGCATGTCAACGCATCAATTTGGTGCATTTACATGCATTTCAGAAAAACATTTGTGACTAAGAGAAATATTTCGTATATTTTTACTTTTTCCATTTCCATGACCTCTAACACAAAATGAAGGAAAATCATTGATTTCCCTCCTTTCGAATGTCGCCAAAATTTTGCTCCATGCACAGGAATGTTGGCAACCTAGTGGAAGTTTCACATGTGTCATGCAACAGATGTAAAACTTTACTAAATTTCACCCTTCAAAAGGGCATGTCAAGGGAAATTTCGCCACAATTTAATGACATTTCACTCCTTCATTCTCCTATCTTCAAGCCCAAAACTCCTATAAAACTCCATTTCACCACATTTATGAGTGTTTTGTGAATCAAAAACAATCCAAAAAAGTTTTTTTAAAGATTTGAAGCATTGGGTGGATTGTCGAACGTGTGTTCAAGTTAAAAATATTTTCTCTAATTTGTAACAATGTAAACTTAACCAAGTCACAGGAAATTAATATTTGTGTAACGACACCCAATCTATCGATAAGTGTCGTTACTTTGATTTTTCAGAGTTAATTTTTAATTTGAAAATTTTTAATTAAAAAATATATAACTAAAGAAATCAATATGGTATGAATAAAGAAAGTAAACTGAGTTATAAAAGTTTAATAATGAAAAGTTAGTTAATTTGGCCGATTACTAATTCAAGTAATTGGCCATTAATTAACTATGTAATCGCTTTTTAAATTTAAAAATAATAAAAAGTATTAAAAAAATAGAACTTTTTTAACACTTCAGAAAAATATTGAAAAAATAGAGAAATGTAAAAAAAGGTTAATGGAAAATTACTCGTCCAATTAGTTGGACATTAATTAACTATATAATTATTTTTTTAATTTAGATAATAATAAAATAATAATTTTTAATGTTTTGGTTAACTGAATTTTTTTTTTTTCATCTTTTATCTCGTTGTTCTATGTTGGCAGCATTTAGCTATATTAGCCTAGATATATGCAATATGCATTCATTTTGTCATATGTTTGGGTTATTTCAATGTTATTATCTCTTAGATACACTTCTACAGAATTTCACACTATAATTCAATCATTTAGGCATAGTTTATCTATATTTTTCCTACTAGGTAAACAGTCGTACTTGCCTACAAGCCTATGCATATATATAGGAATATTTTACTCTCATTTAACCCCCCTAGAAGTTTCAAGGCAAAATTCCAATATTTTTCCATAATTTCCCCAATTTCCCCCAACTGGCAAAATTTCGTTGACATTTCGCCGAAATTTGCCAGGTTCCCCTAGTGAATTGGTTGGCGAAGTCGACATTAAAATATAGTCATTTTAAAAAGACATACTAGTAAGGTAACTTGGTTAGAGTACTTTACTACAAAAATAATTTGTCTCCTATAGAATAATATCATCTTCTCAGTCGAGTAATTTCTTGTCTATCCTCTTCATAATTGGGTCCAAAAGTTTCTAAAATCAAACTGAGATCCAAGAGGGAGTGATAGATAAGAATTAGAACCTACAACATTGACATCTAAGATACTTAGCAACTCCTCAAATGCTCTTACCATCTTGACTTAATCCAATAAGGATGCTTCTCTATAAGTTAATAGTAGGCCTGAAATTGCTTTGGAGCACTAAAGAGTTACTCTCATGGCTCATGGCTGTCCTCTCGTCCTTAATCTTACTCTCACCCCTATCCTCAAGGAATACGAGTGTGCCATTAAACATACTATAGTTGTGAGACACTTGGTACGTCCATCCACCTTGAAACCACTTCTAAGATCCAGTATTTAGTCTTATAGATCAACTCGCTCAATCAATTTGTTATGATAATAAACATGATTGTATCAAGAGGTTACCTTGCTTGAGACCTATTGATCTTGGTAAGAAACCTTTAGCACCCCATTAAAATTATGGAATGAGTTTGTAGGTATGCACTTTTATATCCAAAGCCCCCACTTGTTATCAAACTCCGTATTCATCTAATCATAATTTAGGATTAGTCTATGTGATCATTTGGTCTTTCAAGGTCAATATTGCACACCACTTGTCAAGCTGATGAAGGTATGCATACAATTCAAAAGTATTTTTTGAGGCCACTAAATTCAAAACCTACACAGTAACTTTTGGCCAGCTATAACTAATCCTTTGATGGTCTATTTGGGGTTGAAATTTCTAATATATCAATAAAATTTGAACTTAAAAGAAGTGCGATTAGCATTTTAAAATTGGATATTTATTATTAGGTTTCTATGATTGGGAAACAAAATTTTCATTTAATGGTAAAAAATTTGACTAATTGATTTGGACTTCATCTAGGTTGGTTTTCAAAGGTAGTTGCTGTTGAGTATACACATACTTAGGGGTATTCTATCATTTGCATCAATTTATACCTAAGGGTCCTTTGTACTACTTTTAGGGGGTATTAATATTAAAATCGTCTTATTTTATATACATTATAAAGGATAAGGTGAGAGGGAATGTTTAAACTCTCTTCTTTCTTTCCCCCATTCTATTCTTCTTCTTCCTCTACTTTCTTCTTTTTTTTTTTCTTACAAGCCCTAGAATCAACTAAAACAACTTGGTATTAGAGCATCCTATGATTATTTTCCATTTTCACTTTTTTCTTTGTTTGTGAACAGTACCATGACAACAGTACCTCGTGAACAGTCATTATGATTTCAAGTGATTTTTTGTGAGTTATAGATTACCATGTGTGTTTTTCCTTTTAAGAAAATTTAAAAATTTTGAAATAAAATCAGATTTCTGAATTTCCTTTAACAGATCAATATAAGTGCATTTGGAGATTTGAATCTGCTAGTTTTGAACGCATTTTGTGCAGAATTTCATTTGAAGTGACATTGTGAAGATATGTAATGTATTAAGCATTAGGCAAGGAGTTTTTTGCTTGATATTTCCTTTTTTCTTTGGTTCGGCTATATGGGGGTATGCAGTTGTGCATGAATACAGCTTGGTTGATGTTGGATTCAACCTTTTAGATTCATGGTAATAAGTTACAACTGGATTTGTTAGTTTCCTAGTACTAATTTTGGTGATTTGTAAGTATTTGTTTGGTTGAAAAGATTGTACTCCTTATGATGTGTATTGGTGTTTGAATATGCTGAAAAGTTAGCGTATTTAGTACTGTGTAACATTATAACAGTGTGTTAGTATGTCAGAAGTGAATAAGTCCTTGGTGTTTTTCCCTTTCAGTTGGGATGGTTCCTATGGGAGGTTCAAGTACTCATTTGGTTTTTCTTGTTTACTCTACACCTGCTGAACCATTACATCTACTTTACATGGTGGTGTGAACCTCTCCAGAGAAGAAATGAAAGCGATTGGACACTTCATTGCCCAGCTAGGCACTTGTATTGCTAATTTTATGTCTACATTAGCCAACTCATGTACATATTCCATTGCCTTCAAACCACCTTACCTCTTCCATTTCCTCTAGGATTATTGATTTAGGAGCTTCTGATCACATGATGGTATGTCTCCTCTTTTTTTCTCTTATCGTGAATGTTCTGGTATAGAGACAAAGTTAGAATTGCTAATCGTTCTTACTCCTTTGTCACAGGAAAAGGTAGTGTTGTTGTTACCCCTTTCATGCCGTTGTCTTCAGTTCTCATGTGCCTAACTTTACTACAAATCTTTTGATAATAAGTAGCATTACTAAATCTTTAAATTGTAGCGTCACCTCCTTTCCTTCTCATTATGTTCATCAGGATTTGGTGACAAAGAAGATGTTTGGCATTGGGCATGAGAGGAATGGTCTTACTTCTCGACTCATTACTTCTCTCTCAGGTACACTAGTCATTTCAAAGTAGTATCAGTGATAATCAGTTAATGCAGTGGCACATGCATTTGTTAAATCCCTCTATTTCGGTTCTGAGATGAAATCCCCTTCATTTTTTTCTTCTGTTTCCAATTTAAATCTCCAATATGAAATTTGTGGACTTGCAAAACATTGTCTATCTTCATACCTTGTTAATGGTAATAGAAGCAGTTACCCTTTTGATATCGTCCACTTTGATGTATTGAGACCTTCCCTAACTATTCCCTGTTTGCTTATCGATACTTTGTTACTTTCATTGATGATTAATCTCGTGCTATGTGCGTGAATCAGTTTTAGAATAAAAATGATGTCTTTCCTATCTTTAATACTTTTCATAAAATGATAGACACTCAATTTAATGCCAAAATAAGATCTGATAATGGGGGAATACAGGTATGGTCGGCTTTCTTCTTAATTATCTCATGGTATTGTCCATCAAATCATGGAAAAACTTCCCTCAGTGCCCTCCAAAAAGGGAAACTTCAGAGGAAATTTCACTATTAGAACCATGGACCCAAAAGCCTTAAACTGTATTCTTTTGGGTTATTCTCCAACCCAAAAAGGCCATAAGTGTCATCATCCACCTTCTTGAAAGTGTTTTGTTTCCATGAATGTCTCCTTTTTTTTTTTTTTTTTTTTTGAGTCTGCTCCCCTTTATTATACTCAAAAGAGTCCTTTTCAAGGAGAGTAGAAGTGAAGAGTCATCTTTTCTTCGTTTCTCACTACCTCTTCCAGTTCCCCCTCATATGTTTGATGATGGTATACCCCCTTCCAGCTCCTCCTCACATGTTTATGATGTAGATATGATGTTCAGGACAGAGAAAGTGCATAAATTCCCTTAAAGGAGTTGTAGTGTATTCAAGGCAATGGATAAATGAGCCTACCTTTCACACCCCTTGTCAAGAGTCTGCTTTTAATTCATTTGATACAAGTAATATTTTTACTTATATATCCTCTTGCTGTTGATGATTTTGATCTTCCCATTGCAATTCCAAAAGGGGTTTGTTCATCTACTCACCATCC
>JAUPMG010178041.1:0-10454 GCA_031762675.1 Pachysandra terminalis
TAAGTTGTATTAGGACTGCTACTTTTCTTAATCAAAGGTGTAGATTAATTAACTAAAAGTCAAGGGCTGGGATTAGAGACAAATCCTAAACTAAGTGTAACTCATAAAACTTATCTAAAATTCTGGTTTGATCGTCCAAACCATTGAACTGAAATATGGGTTGAGATCTAAAGCTAAGGAAGAAGAAGTTGTTCAAACTTGAACTGTATTGAAGAAGAAGAAGGAATCGCGCGCTAAGCAAGGTAAGTAACTTCAATTTCGTTTACATCTTTGATTTGAATTAGGTGATATGCCATATTCAGGGAATATGACATACCGCATTGAATTCAATTCAAATAAAACATTGTTCTTCATAAAACTTGAATTTTATAACATTAATCTTCCAAGCACGGTAAGCTTTGATTTTGATTGTGAATTTGATTAGGTTAGTTTCGGAATACAAATTAAATATGAGTTTATGTTGATGAGAATTTCTAACTGTGTGATAAAATACAAAAATCGTGCTTAAAGTCTGTTTCTGTGCGAACCGGCGACTTGCCAGCTTGTCGGTTAGTTCGTCGGTTCACCCAGATGGGTCCAGCAAACCTATCGGCGTGCCAGTAGCCTGCCGGAACTTTACCGGTTACCCTATGTGACTTTGTGACCTTCTGTCTAGCCTACTAGAGGGCCAACCGGCGTGCCGGTTAGCCTGTCGATGGCTAAGTGTGCCTGAGAATTTGAAAACATGCCCCTGCCTAGCCTGCCGGACGGCCAGCCGGTGTGCCGGCCAGCCTACCGGTGGCTACCCTTTGAATCCTTTGAATGACCTACCTTATGTCTAGGCTGCCGGATGGCCAGCCGGTGTGCCAGACATCTTTCCGGCCAGCATTAGACCCTGCACCTGATTGTTTTGGCCCTGTCTGGGCTACCAAATGGCTCGCCGGCGTGCCGGCCAGCCTGCTGGTCAGCCCAGATTGGTGTATTTTGATTGATTTTGTGTTATAATGGAGTGTTGATGGATTGTAATGAATTGTATATTAATTTTGATGGTTACATGATATTAGTCTAAGATTGATTGATTGTTGGAATTGTTCATTATGATACATCATACATTATTGATTGATTTGGATATTATAATGATTGGAATCATGATTTAAGACGCATATATGGTATTTCGATTTATTTCACAACTGTATACTTGTTGTATGATTAGTTAATGTGCACCAACACCTCACATTGCATAGCATATCCAAATTGAGTTAATGACCGTATTCTAGTCATATACTGGACCTGCCACTAGACTTCACTTATGATGAAGTTTCTAATTTAATCTGAGTGGATTATGATTTGGACACCATGATTAGGTGAGGAAGTCCTGGACGGACTAATATTTTAGGTTGAGGGATTTGCTACCCCAATATACCCCAGTTTTTATCACCTCGATAGCGTATTATTATACGTAACGGATGCCGAGTGAAATTCTGTTGGCATTCGCTTTATGTAATGCTCACTGAGTCCTAATTATGTGACACCTTGAATTTTTGCATTGCCCTGACCGCAAATAAGTAGGGGAATTGTGCCCTCTTGGTCGAAACCCCTCAAAACTATGATGCGCATATAGAATATCGTATTGAGAGTGGCCTTGTATGGGCTACGGATCGAGAAGATGTCTTTCTTAGTAATTGATTAGTCTAGTGTGGGACTTACATAATTCGAATTCTAAATAGCATGCATAATTGCACAGCATGATATTTTGCATGGATCACACTCGGTGGTCAATATGTCTTGTTGAATGAGCATGCATTCATACATTAATAATCTGAGCATGCATATCATATTCTGTATATTTACCCTGATTAACTACTATTTTTTTGTTATATCTTTGCATATTGGTATGGACCCTATTTCTTGTTAAGGATGTTACTTAATTGACTTTACTTACTGGGCTAAGTGTAGCTGACGTCTTATGACAAACATTTCAGGTAATTTAGATGAGGGATTTAATGATATTGGAGAGTAAGATGAATACCCTTTTGTGAAATTGCTGGAACTAGTCAAAGCGTGGAGTGATTTTTACGTGAAGTTTTGCTACCAGATTTACCGTTTTAATTCTTAGATCAGATATTATGTATAGGGTGAGGGATTTGGATTTTTACTTGGAGTAGGACATTATTATTTTCTTTTCCGCTACAAATTTTATTCATTGTTATGGATGTAATAGATTGGTTATCTTTTACTTATTTTTCAGTAAATTAGATTCTTTTGGAAGTTTATTGAGTTTCTGTAAATTTTGGTTTGATATTGATTGCCACTCCTGATTACGATTGGGGTGAGAGTCGTGGTTCGAGCATAAGGGTTCTTACAATAATTTCCTTACGTTTGGGTCGTGATGATCGATGCTTGCTGTGCCTACTTTATAAGTCTTCTATGGTTTATTTATTGTAGAATATCTTAGTAATTTCCCTTTGTCAGAACTAATAAAGGAAGTAGAACGAAAGAATAATAATATTTCATATGTGAGTAGCTAATAATGGGTTACAAGGATTGAGAAAGAAGACTTACAACTTCAAAATATTAAAAGCTTCAAATGTAATACATAAATATAAGATATACATACTTATATATATATATATACATGCAAATTCATACACACACAAGAACCAGCTATGCAAATCTTCAAAGTGGAAGATACGGTGGAGCACTTGAACTGCACAGATCAAGGAGTTCCATAGATGTGATGGTTTTGAGGTTGGTAATGCCGATAAGCTATTTGAGGCACATCTGGACCAATTGACCATGAGATCTACTTGAGGATCAACATTAACTTATGACCAAATCAACATATCAAGATGACATTTCACACTTAATGCGAATAAATTTAAGTTTTCTGCTTGTGCGTCTGAAATGGAAGTCCAATAAGAGGGCATCCACATCTGCTCTCAGCTAAGTTGTATACATATTTGTCCATCACCAAAGAAGAGAAAAATTTTCATAGTCGGAGTACGAAGAAGAAGGGAAACGAAGTGGAGTTGGGGAGGGAGTACTCTACTAGGGAGGTTCTGTTAGAGCCTAATGTTTTGCTCTACAAGGAAGGGTGTTCAAACAAACCCTCGTTCAGAGATTGCATTGTAATAACCCAAACCAAATTAGGATTTAAGTGTAAATATTATAGAATTAGGGGTTAATTTGAAATTTAGCAGGTAATCTTTTATTTGGCTTTTGACTGATTGTGATTGGTGGGTTGTACAATTATGAAACTAAGTGCAACACACACAATCATAACTTCTTAAGTTAGAATGAATGGTTTAGATCTTGCAGTACATAAGACGTCACAATCAATGATTAAGATTTAAAATATTAATAGAAGCTTCCATAGGAGTTAGAAACTTGTTAGGGTTTAAGATTTAAATAATAGAAACATAGCTGAACTAGGAGAGCTGGGAATTCATCTAATGGCTTAGATTCTAAGACATCCTAATGAAGGGACAAGATTAAAATACAAAGACTAATACTAATAGGACTAGGAAGTTGTTTAATTAGTATAAATAAGAGGCCTGGTCTGGTTTTCGAAAATCACACCAAGCTTGGACCTTAGAAGGAGAAGAACATAGTTGAATTATCTGCTCTAACTCAGCAACAACACTGTAAGTATTCGAATTTAATTAGTTTTATGGTTTAAGTAGTGTTTAAAGTTTATTTTTCAATTATACGAAGTAAGTTTTCAATATCATATTAGTTCTCAAAGGTTTTCAAAATAAGTTAACAACTATTTATTTTCTTATATTTTTAATTATTTAATTGGGTTTTATTCGGAATTTAATATTAAGGGAAGTTACTTAAGGAAGAAAATCTAAAGGAAGTATGATCAGTTTAGAATTCTGGAAAAACTGCCCAAGATTGGCTGTTCGGCGAGTACTCGATGAGTCGAGTAGGCACCGAACCAGCCTAGAAGAGAGCTCGACGAGTACTCGTTGAACTGAGTATGCACCGAGCCTCCTTTGTAAATTTTCAATCTCTGGTTTTCACGCCGATGACCAAGTCGATGCGTCGACTAATGCACCGAGCCTCACAGACATTTAGGCCCCAACAGGTTTTGGCGCCGAACATATTCTCAATGAGCCGAGTATGTGCCGAGCCAAACCTTGAGACCAAACCCTGAAACCCAAAATATTACCCAGAACCCTAGGCGACTACTCGACGCGCCGACTAACGCACCAAGCACCTGCTGAAGGCACATCGGCGACCCCTAGGCGCGTCGAAATATGCCAAGTTGATCCAAATTGTTTATTCTTTTGTGAGCATGTGTATATTGATCTCATTAGACCAATTCTGATGTTAGTTATGCCTGATTTTGCATATTTCAATTACTTATACCCAGTTTGGACTGTTTTGCATGCTAGTTTGAACATGATACTTTTATATGGTTGATTTCATATGTTTTTAACATGTCAAGCATGCTTGGTAGACTTATTACACACTGTACACAATATTTGCATGTTTAGGTAATGTGCACCCAATCACTTGCACTTCTTATGCCTTAAGACCATGGAATTGGTCTATAGGTCTACACCCTTTGCATGTATGTTCATACTGCTGAACTTTTAATGATTTAAGAGGTTGCTGTGATCTGGAAATCACAGTAGGTGATGAGACTTTCATTACTTGTTTATTATGGCGTTGAGGAACTGGCTATCCCAAAATACCTATGGATCCTTCGGGACTATGTTTGTCAAATGGACTATTATTAAAGGAGTGTTACTGTTTCTTGCTTATATATACAATTCCCTGAGGAGTTTTCATATGGGATTCCTTGGAGTTATTGCCCTTGATCACAAATAAATGGGGGAATTGTGTCCTCTAGGTCGGAACTCCTTAGAACTATGATGCGCACATGGAATATCTTAACTTGAGAATGGCCCTGTATGGGGGGATGGCTCGAGAAGACATCTTGCTCAAGGAATGATCGATCTTGTGGGAACCTATATATAATTCTTGAATACAATTTAATTTAACTAATTGAACAGCACTTAGACTCTATGTTAGATCACATATGGTGATTATTATCTGTACACAGTAGGCACATAGTAAGACTTGACCATTCTTATGCTTATACCATGTTTCATTGATAAATCTGTTCATGTTACTTATATTTATGTTTTTTGAAATTTTATGAATTATTATTGAAGAGTGAGCCTTGGCCTTACTTCAAATTATAAACCTTGTTAAATTTGATTACTTACTGGCTTAGTGTAGCTTACACTTTCAAGCAAGATTTTTCAGGCACATTAGACGAGGAGTACTTGGATTATGGAGACCCTACTTTGGACCCATGCTTTGACGGAACTACTGAATTTATCGAAGAAGATGATGCTTAGGATTTTTATTAGATATTTACTTTCTTTTTATTGTCTTGCATGCCAAAATATTTTACTAGTTATGGTTATGCTTTATTTTGTTTAGGGATTAGATTAGCATGAGGACTATAGTATTTATTTTCTGTTGTTTTGTTTTATTGCCTTAGTTTTTGAATGTTATGAGATGTAGTTACTTTAATTTGATTATTTTTCCAAGTCAATAAAATCTCAGTATTTTCAATTCTTAGGCAATGAATTGACTGCCACTCCCATGTGGATATGGGGTGAGAGTCATATTTCTGACTTAGAGACTCATTTGAGAACTCTTAAGTTTGGGATGTGACAAAGTTGTTATCAGAGCCTAAGTTTTCTAGTTTTTAATCGATTCTAAAAGTTTTCAAAGTGCGGATATTTCAAAGCTTTATGTGTGCAATATGGAATACTGACAATTAGGATAAATTTCATAACAAATTGGATGTACTCTTCTTTTAGTAGGATACAATGGCCGGAAGAAGAAGAGGTGCTAGTGTGGATACGAGTGCACCAACCGCAAGCAATGATGACTGTCAAAACCCTCAATTGGATGGAATTTACGAAGCAATGGGACAGATGGCTTGTATGATGCAACAACAAGAAGCTAGAATGGGGAATATGCCACAGCAGACTGATGCACAATAAAACACCTGAAGCATTGAGAAATTCAAGAAACTTGGACCAACCGTATTCAAGGGAGCTACTGAACCAATGGGGACACAAGCTTGGATTGATTCTTTGGAGCATATCTTCGACGTAATGGAGGTGAATGACTATGATAAGATCCGTTTCACTGCCTTTATGCTCAAAGGAGGGGCAAGGAGAAGGTGGACGGCAAAAATTGCTGTTATGAGCTTCCGGACATGGGAACAATTCAAGGTACAATTCTATGTAGAGTATTTTCCTAAAAATGTTAGGAATGAGAAAGAACTGGAGTTCATGAAGCTAGAGTAAGGGAGCATGACGGTACCAGAATACGCTGCGAAATTCACGGAGCTTTCATAATTCGCCATGTATGCCGTTAATGACGAGGAGAAGAAAGCCTTCAGTTTTGAGAGTGCACTAAGACCTAGCATCAAAAGTAGGCTGATTTTACGGGAGGTCACGGAGTACCACAAGGTAGTAGACTATGCACGGAAGGTGGAGAAGGAAATGCAAGAGTATCGGAAGATTCAAGATCAGAAGTTGGGGCGGAGCAACGTAAGAGCTGGAATTTCCAAAGGAGCCACGTCTGAACAGCAGAAACTACCAAGGACTCAAGGTCCTACCAGCATTCAAGGCTTCCCTAGCATCCGTTGTTTCAATTGCGGAAGGTTGGGGCATCATGTAAGGGATTGTCGACTCTCTAAGGCCAATACTTTCCAGAAGCAGTAATTGATCCCGAAGCCACACTGTCCACCTAAATCAGCAGTACAACCTCAAGCACAAGCACAACCACCTAAGGGAACCAAGGCTGGAGTTATTCAACAGCCACCTCAGAAAGCTAAGGTCTATGCCTTAGAACAACAGCAAGGAGAAGTCATAGAAGGTACGGTTCATATTTCTCACACCTTAGCCAAAGTTCTATTGGATAAGGGAGCGTCGCACTCTTTCATAACGAATTCATTAGTAAGCTGTCTAAGTTTATCTATTAAGGATATAGAAAGAGGTCTTGTCGTAGCAAACCCCATCGGAGGTTCAGCATACTTAGGGAAAGTATGAAGTCTTTCCTAGTTAAGGTAGGCGAGTCTACATTGCCTATAGATTTGATTATGCTTAACACGACGAAGTTTGATGTGATTTTGGGTATAGATTGGCTAGTTGCATATCATGTGCAAATAGACTGCCATAACGAGATTGTGTCTTTTGTAACGCCTGAGGGTAAAGTTGTTAAGATTAGAGGGTCAAAATCTAAAAATGTAAATAATCTAACTTACTTAGACTTATGGGCTATAGATGAGGGGAGATTGGCGGGGGAGCAAATACTGATTGTATGCCATTTTGGAAGTGTATTCCAAGACATACCCGGATTGCCACCCAAGAGAAAGGTAGAGTTTAGTATTGACCTTATGGCTAGAGAAAACCCCGTTGCACTACCGACATATCATATGGCATCTGTCGAGTTGACGGAGATGGGAAAACATCTAGATGAATTGCTTGCCTTGCAATTCATTCAACCAAGCTCATCCCTACGGGGAGCAGCTGTTCTGTTCGTGAAGAAGAAAGACGAATCCTTACGGCTGTACATTGACTACCGGAAGTTGAACCAAGTAATGATGAAGAACAAGTATCCTTTGCTAAGGATAGAGGACCTATTCGACCAACTGAAAGGAGCCCGATACTTCTTAAAGATCGACCTCAGATCTGGTTACCATCAGCTACGCATCAAGGAGAGTGACATTCCAAAGACGGCTTTTCGAACGAGGTATGGACACTTGGAATTTGTGGTCATGCCGTTTGGACTGACGAATGCACCTATAGCTTTTATGGACATGATGCAAAATAATTCAGACCATATTTAGATAAGTTCCTGGTGGTGTTCGTAGACAACATCTTGGTTTACTCCAACACTAAGGAAGAGCACGAGGAGCATCTTCGTACAACATTGCAGACATTAGTGGACAACCAGCTGTATGCCAAATTCTCTAAGTGTTAATTTTGGCAAGAAGAAGTAAAGTTCCTAGGACACGTGGTGTCTAAGGATGGAATTTCAGTGCACAAAAGCAAGGTGGAGGCAATACTAAGTTGGGAACAGCCCGGAAATGTATCCGAAGTTCGCAGTTTCCTTGGATTGGCGGGCTACTACCATTGATTCATTGAAGGATTGTCACGCATCGTAGTAACCCTAACCAATATAACAAGGAAGGATGTCAAATTCGTATGGGATGATGCATGCCAACAAGCTTTTGCAGCACTTAAGGGGAAACTGACCACCCCACTAGTTTTGACCGTTCCGGAGAGCGGTTCGAAGTTTGTGATTTATGCCGATGCATCTTTACTAGGACTTGGCTGTGTTCTAATGCAAGAGGGGAAAGTCGTGGCCTACGCCTCAAGGCAAATCAAACCACATGAAAGAAACTACCCTACACATGACTTGGAGCTGGCAGCTATAGTCTTCGCATTGAAGATATGGCGACATCACCTATTTGGAGAGACGTTTGAGGTATTTTCTGATCACAAACGCTTGAAGTACCTTTTCTCACAAAAGGACTTGAACATGCGGCAATGAAGATGGATGGGGTTGGTAAAAGGACTTGAACATGCGGCTATGAAGATGGATGGAGTTGGTAAATGACTATAACTTTTCACTTCAATACCATCCGGGCAAAGCAAATATCGTGGCGGACGCATTCAGCCGGAAACCTAGGAGCATGGTGGCACACATGATGGTTCAAGAATGGAAGATGTACGAAGTATTTGCTGATTTTAACATCGAAGTTCGTGTAGCAGACCAAGGAGCAAGGTTATGCAATATCCTTGCAAAGCCTTCACTGAAATCCAGAATAATCGAGCTACATGCTAAGGAACCTTGGCTACAAGACTTAGCAAATGATGCTGATCAACCTGATTGGACTAAGGAAGAAGACAACAGTATACGTTTGTAAGGGATACTGTGCGTACCACCAAATGAGGAGCTGAAAAGAGAGATTCTAGAAGAAGCTCACCGTTCCAAATATTCTATCCACCTCGGAAGGATGAAGATGTACTTTGACTTAAGACGCAACTACTGGTAGAGACGGATGAAGGTTGACATTGAAGAGTTCGTGACTAAGTGTGTGATCTGTTAACAAGTCAAGGCTGAACACCAAAAGTCAGCCGAAACACTGCAGCCCTTACAAATTGGAGAATGGAAGTGGGAGCACATCTCGATGGACTTCATCACGGGATTGCCAAAGACTCGTAACAGCCACGACATGATTTGGGTGATTGTGGAAAGATTTACCAAATCATCACACTTCATACAAGAAAAGACCTCGATGAACACGGACGAATTGGCGAGATTGTACATGAAAGAAATCATATCTTTGCATGGAGTACCTATTACAATCGTTTCTAATCGTGGATCTCAGTTTACTTCCAAATTTTGGGAAGTTTACACAAGGCATTGGGGACTCAACTGAACTTTAGTACGGCATTTCATCCACAAACTGACGGACATACGGAGAGGGTGAATCAATTTCTAGAGGACCTGCTCAGGTCATGTGTTCTAGAATTCAAAGGAAGTTGGGAGGAGCACTTGCCACTCATTGAATTTTCCTACAACAACAGTTACCAAGCGAGCATAGGTATGGCGCCATTCAAAGCACTTTATGTGAGACCGTGCAGATCTCCATTATGATGGAACGAGGAGAATGTCCAAATTCCAGTAGGACCGAAACTAATTGCTGAAACAATAGAGAAGATCAAATTTATTAGAGAAAGACTCATTACGGCTCAACACCGACAAAAGAAGTATGCTGATGTTAGGAGGAAACTTGAGTTTCAAGTAGGAGATTGGGTTTTTCTTAAGGTTTCACCAACCAAGGGAGTGTTCAGATTCGGGGAGAAGGGTAAGTTAGCACCACGGTTCGTTGGACCCTTTGAGATTTTTGAACAGAAAGGAGAAGTGACCTACAGATTGCTTCTACCATCTAGCTTAGACTTAGTGCATGATATATTCCACGTCTCGATGTTAAGGAAGTGTCATCCAGATTTGAAGAGGGTGATTGATTGGCAAACAATCACAATCCAAGACAATGCAACCTATAAAGAGGAACCAGTACAAATTTTGGATCACAAAGATCAAGTACTACGCAACAAGGTGATATCAAAGGTAAAGGTACTATGGAACAGTCACGAGATATCTGAAGCGACATGGGCGCTTGAAGATCGTATGAGGGAGCAGTACCCACATATTTTCACATAAGGTAAAATGAATTTCGAGGATGAAATTTTCTTAAGGAGGGTAGGATGTAATAACCTAAACCAAATTAGGACTTAAGTGTAATTATTATAGAATTAGGGGTTAATTTGAAATTTTAGTAAGTAGCCCTTTATTTGACTTTTGACTGATTGTGATTGGTGGGTTGTACAATTAGGAAACTAAGTGCAACACACACAATCATAACT
>JAUPMG010178052.1:0-10453 GCA_031762675.1 Pachysandra terminalis
TCGTTAGCTGGAAGTCAAATCACGAGTGACATATTCGATGTCTTTGTTCCCGAAGCGTTCATTTAGTCAATTCACTCCCGTACTCTTTTAATTCACTGTGCATCGAGTACAATGGTTACCGGTTCGCATTTACACTAACTCATCATGGTTTGTCGATTTTCTCTACTTATTCTTAAATGTAGATAGTTCGACATACGACAGCATCTACATACCAATATTTAATTTATACATGTCACGTCCAACCAACGCAAGATGATGAATACATATGGATCATCAAGCTACTAATTTAGTTCCACTATTGGGAAACCTACAACTGATACCACGCACATGCTGATGGGGATGTGTCAGTAATACGCCACTTATAAATTCTTGGGAACCATTTTCCAGTTATGATAATACCTTTTTATATGCATTATCCCAACCAATGAATCCGGACCATATCTAAGGGTTTTTCCTTCAAGAGTCCATGACACTACTTCTTTCCAAAGGAAACAGGGGTAGAGACCCTATCTTGTTTCCCTTCACGACCCATCACCCCAATTCTCTTTTTGATAAATCAAGGCTAAGGTAATCACTTATGTTTCCTTCTATCATTTTCTATATTTCTCATTTTTATGATTCATCACAATATAATCACAACATTTTTGACTACTAAGGGTTGGTAGTACTCACTCTAATATTTAGGGGTTTGGATTAATTATTCCCAACCAATGTTTTGAAATAACACAAGTGCTTCTAGCTCCTCACCCACTCACCAGTCATCTAACATAATCATAAGTGTAGTCATAAATATGATTTCAACCAATTTATTTTCAGCCATTTCATTAGAGACCATTTCCACATGGTTCTTCAAGCTAACCGAGACACTTATTCTTAGAGCCTTTCAGCATATAAATTCTCATGAACTAGGACAACAGAAAAGAAATCCCGAGAACTTCACTACACCAACTCAAGCGTGTTTATCTTAGAACTTCTCAACTCTTTCTAGTTATGTCCACACATCGAATTTATTCATAACTACCATCAACTAGTGTCTCGGCACCCACAAAGGTTAGCATTAGTAACCTTTCAATATTCTAAATTGATCGCCATTGGCGATCAATCGACAACACACAACAGTCCTATAACTCGTCCAAAACCCTGCTTTTCTGGCAATTGTTTTCACCAATTTACATACTCACTCTCAGATCTTCACATCTCTTCTAAGATACATGATAGAACTCAAATCACTCTCTATCATTCTAGTATCTTTGCATGCAAGGAAAATTACATGCTTCTCAATTAATGTAGAAATAAAAATAGAATTTCATTACAACAAAACATAGAAACCATATAAAACTTCTGAATTTCTTTTAAAGTAGTGTCTCTACTTACCTCTTTGCAAATTTCTTCACTTTGTTGGAATCCCTTTGAGCACAAGAGTCTGATTCTTCTTCTCCTAACAATTCCTTTTCACAAGCTTCTTCTTAGGCCTCCTTCTTAGCAATGATGCCTCTTCTTTTCTCCTTCCCTCTTTTCTTCAAACCAACCTAAAAACCCTAAAGCCCTAAGGGAAGAGACGAAATGTCTCTTCCTTCTTCTTCTCAAACGATCACCTTTATTCTCATACAAACCCTCCCTTTCTCTCTCTCTTTCACCACACTGAAATCTCCAGGCAAAGAGACATTTCAGTCTCTCATTCTGCTTCCTAAAAACAAACCCTCTCTTGGCTTTTACTAAAATGTTAATGGCAACACCCCACTTGGGTGTTGCTAGCTTCTTAAAGAAGCTAGTGCTTCTACTACAATGCATTTAGGTTATATAGTCTTTATGTGTTGCCAATCTTACTATTTCCTTTTCTTACTTTTAATTAACTTAAAATTTATTCATAACACCAAAATTTCACGTCGGCGGCATGTTCAAACTAATCACCCTCACGATCTTTTCGAGATGCGAAATTATTGACTTGCCCTTATCTTAAATTTTAAATTTTTGGGCTTTCACAGCATGGGTCAACAATGAGTCGAACAATCTTCCCGTTTTGGATTACCTTGTAGCATTGATGGTAGGTGGAAGGGACCAATCTGCACCTGTGGGTCCAGGGTCTCCCAAGAATGTTGTGATAAGTTGGAGTGTTGTCCAATACATGGGAGAGAGTGGGATGCTTGTAAGGGCCAATTTGAAGTTCAAGGGTCACATGACCCAGAGCATATTGACTTTGAGCAACAAAACCATAGATTTTCATCACTTGGGGAATCACTCTCTCGAAAGAGACCTCGATAGCTTCAGGAGGTGATGTTTAGAGATGATCCAACATCGACCAACGACCTTCAAACATCAACATCCTGCAACACATCGCTCAGATACAAGACTCGGCCATGATTCTCATGAGAAATCATCATGTCTTCTCTCTCGAAAGTGATCACCTCATCTTCTGCCATAGCGGTGGCACGCTCCTCTTCGGCCTCCTGCAACGAGAGTCAATGCGCGCAATCTTAGACGACTATTGGCTCCTGCCTCGAGAAGCCAATCTCCTTCATGCTGTCCTCCAACTTCTAGAACTTTAGGAGACCAACTCCAGAAGGATAGACGATGTCTCTAACCATTTCAGAGACAATGACATTTACAGCTTCCTTGCCTTTGTGATTGAGCAAAATTTCGATGTGCACTTTCTCAAGCTACAATTTGATATCATCGAGCTTCAATCGCAGATAGTAGAGCCTCCTTAGGGAGTAGCAGTCGAAGGTCCTATGAACAATGAACTGGTGGAACTTTCAAAACTTTGGGTTCTTCATATCCTTAGCAGAGGGTGGCCTTCGAGGGGTAGAAAGAGTGATATGGTTGTCCTTCATCCAGTTCTTTAATAGAACTTCTAGCTCGGTTCGTGTACAATCTGGCTTCGGCAGAGGGGTTCGAGAGTCCTCCTCCTTCTTACCTTTCTTCGAGTGTCTCACCTCAAACTGGGAGCTCTCCGCGCTTCTCTTCCTTTTAGACTTCTTACTGTTAGGACTCAGCAGTGGGACACTCGTCCTTCGAGCCTCTTCCATAACTCGAGTAAAACTCGAGAGATTCAAATTTTCCAGATAAATCTTGTACTCGGGAACAATCCTGTTGATGCATAGCTGCACGAACTTATCCTCGGCGACTGTCTCAGTGCAAGACATCACCAGCTCTTGAAACCTCTGGATGTAATCAACAAGTCCCTCAGAAGGACCTTGTTGCTCTTTGCTCAAATCGACGATGGTGTAGGCTTCCTTGATGATGAAAAACTTATGGAACAGGGCTGCCAGATCCTCCCAATAGTCGATGGAGCCTGGCTCGAGATGTAGTGACCCTCGTCCTTAAACTATAATTATTATAATTTAATTATAATTAATAATGATGTTATGTGAAAGGTTATAAAGGGGTGTATGTCTAATTAACTGAATTGGTAGTTATTTATAATAACAACAGACTATAGGGGCCATTGTGTTAATATTAAAGATATTAGGGCCACTTATGTAATTTTAACTTTTCTGGAGATTAGGGCTTACGCATGAGACAATTGGGCTAGGATGGTCAAATGGCCAAATCACTAGGAGTAGATTAGACATAGTTCAAATTTGAAATTTGAATTACGTAGTTTGGATAGAGATGGAAGGAATCCTTGATTCCTTCCACCTTCTATCTAGGAACGTGGGTTATGGGAAGTTCCTATAACCACTTTCCCATTGGATTTTTGGTTTACAAGACCAAGAGAGAAAGAGAGGGATGAGATTTGGGTTGCTGTTGAGAAAAGAAGAGAAGAGAAAGGAAGAGAAGAAAACTAAGGGAGAAGAAGAGAAGGCTGCTGGAAAAGGGAGAACTTGAAGTGATCCAGATGTGTTGTATAAATTTTCAGAGAAAAGCAATAACAAGTAAGTTCCATGGTTCTCCTTCTTCTCCTTATCATAGAGATGAAATGCTATGAAATATTGGTGAGTGTAAGATGTCTTTAAATCTGATTTCTGGGTTATAAGTGAAAGCATGTTCAAAAAATGGAGTGATAGTTGTAACATAGGATATGAGTTAACTTGAGTATTAATATGATATTGATCTAACAATGAAAAGCATGAAGTTTATATGTGAATCTTGACCTAACCTTATATTCTATGAATGAACTGTGTTTTTGTTGTGAAAAATGGATGGCATAAGGGTTATAAATGATGAAATAGGCTTTTGGATGAATGTTTAATAGTTATCTGATGTGTAGAATGATTGTGGGGTGAAAAATTAGTAAAATATGCAATTTGGGAATTTTCTGGGTTGATTGCGGGGTGGCGACAACCTACCGCTAGGTGCTAGACAGTGCAGATAGGCCTCGGGTCAAGCTGTCGACGTGCGTGCGGCTTACCGTGAGCTTTCCGCGAGGGGTGCAGTAGACTAGCAGCGGGGTCGGTGGCATTCCGCCGATTGGTGACATTGGCCTATGGCCATGAAATTTTGCCGAGAATGAGATTTTGACCTATTGGGATCGTGTGTGGTGTTAGATTTCCAGAATAATGTGTGTAATGATTTGTGCAACAAAGTGGTGCAAATGTCTTGCATTGCAATCTACTGTGAAGTGATATTGTGTATTATGATCTATGAGAAGCATGTGTTGCTGGTTTTTACCTGAGAGATAGTTGATTTTGGTGAATGTGTTTGTGTGGGTATGAAATGCATGAGTCAGTGTGTGATCCTAGAGAGATCATTGTTGGGTTCCAGATCTCCTAAGTTAGAAGATTCTGATGAGAATGTGCATGCACATGCATGAATTATGGTATTTCCTACCTTTGGGTATCATTCCCTAAAAGGAGGTGTTATGGTTAATCCTACCTAGGGGTAGAAATCCCCTAAAGGAAGACTTATGGTATTTCCTACCTTGGGGTAGAAATCCCCGAAAGGAAGAGCTATGGTATTTCCTACCTTTGGGTAGTATTCCCTGAAAGGAAGTGTAATGGTAGTTCCTACCTTTGGGTGACATTCCTTGAAAGGAATCGAGTATGGGTGTGTTGACACATTCCTTGGGTAGAATTCCCAAAAGGAGATGTGAGTGTTGGTTACAAGATTAGGCAATGCAAAACACCTTGCATTAGCATCCATTTCATCCTCATCACTTCATCCATCATCATGAAGCATCATTTGCAGTCATCCTCATCACTATTCATTGTATGTGTATGCTATCAGCATCGTTATGCACGATTTGTGTTCATCCTCATATCTTCATTTTGAGTGCTAGTTGTTCTGTATTTCAATTTACATATATGCTGTTTTTATCATTATTATGGATATAGAATTGGAAAGCATGTGGGTGATATACGGATTTGCATGGTGTGAGTTAATGTTGTATGTTTGTGATAATGAGAAGAGGCATAGTTTCTTGGTTTTCTACTGGGCCTCCAAAGCTCACGCCTTCATGCACCAGGTTTCCGGCAAGGGTGAGGAGCTAGACATGGATGGGATGGACATTGATTGAAGCATATTGCTGAATTCTATTTCATGTGTTGCTGTTTACTGTTTAGTTTTTGTTTTATTTAATTTGGAATTTATGTAATTTGACTCAAGGAGGCTACGGATATTGTTTAATTTGTTTTAAGACATTGGGGACTATAAATCATGGTTGTAATGAACAATTGAGATGTTTTTATTTGAGACTTCCGCCGTATTTATTCAACTCTGATAGACCATATGAGAAGGTACTTGTGGTTGTGGACCACATCCAATGGTTGGATCCGAAGGTCACACCTTGAAGTCCATGAGATTACATATCTCGGATTCGGGGCGTGACACGCGAGTGTTATACCAAGTGTAAACCATGTCTAAGAGGGATTTTGAGAACTCCCACAATCTGAGATTATCATCCGAAGCGTAAGTCCGCAGAGCTTCGATGAAGTGACTGATGTGCTCCTTCGCATTTCTGATATGAACAGTAAACCTCGGGAACATGGGACTCGCATAGTCCTTCCGGCAAGGTTTCCTCAACAAAGATAAAGGGTAAAGGGGTCGATAGTCACTGTTGACTCAATCAGAATCTCAAGTTTGAGTCTTTCTCAACAAAGCTTCAACATCTGCCAGAGTGGCAAAGTGCTAGATAGGGGATGGTGAAGATGGTGGTGGAATGAATGCAGGAGATAGCGAGGGTGATGATAAGGCTATTAATGGTGGAAGCAGGACAACAGGAACAGGCTCAGAGGTAGGCTTGACCAGCTCTTCCCTTGGTGCACTAGTAGTAGTGACTGGTGGTGGGGGAATATGACTACCAGCAGGTGAAGAGATTGCATCATTCTGATCCATCAGAGACATCAACTGGTGCTGCATGGCATGCATGGTCTCTATTAGAGTCATACGAGCAGACTCCAGAGCAGGTGGAGGCACATTCAGAGCCATGGGAGCAGCAGGTGCAACGAGTAGGATGACAAAAGCAGCAAGTAGAGTAGGATCCAACTCTGGGCGAGGACCATCTTGATTATCTCCAACAAAGTAAGATCTGGGGGTTCCAACAGCAAGAAATGGTTGCTTGGTGGTTGAACAAATTGTATTGAATTGAACAACTACACTGAGCAGAGAATCAAATACAAAGGAAATGGAAAACACTACAGGTTCCCCAGCAGAGTTACCAAAAATGGTGATGCTCAAACCGGTAAATGATTAATATAACAAGCAAATGTTAATTAATGTGGATTATGACAAGATGATGACTGAAAAACGAAGTCAACACTTACCAACTTGAGCATAGAAGGTTTGAATAACCTGACTTGCACTGGCCTAAACCAAAGGTTGGTCGTTCCAATGTAGTGTTTCCCTTTTTAGTGTGTTGAATGAAGTGAAAACAAGGAAGGAAAGTTAGCAGATCAGTCATGAATGTTCAGAGAGACTACCACAGGAAAGCTTCGAAAAAAGGACTTCTCTCAAAAATCAAGGAAGTTCAGAAGATCTCAGAGAGGGGTTCAAAATTCCAAGAGAAGTCCCTTTCTCCATTACACTATTGGTCATTTTGTAGCCAAATTCTCTCGGATCCCCATTACTCAACTGACAATTGTCTATCAAGCATGGGTTTGAGGTATGGTCATATGGTATGGGTTTGGCGTGAAGGTCACTTAACGTGTATTGCTTCCTCTGTGGTGATTAGCCCCTTGATTTGGCATGGCCTATGTGGGCTTGATGGGATTATCTCTCTAGTCCGTCATTCTTGAAAGTCTCTGTTTACTTTCCCCTTATGTTTAAGTAAATGATTCAAATCTTAGGACCTGGGGGTATAGTTTGATGTCAGGGAATGTTCCCTTAGGGGACAACTGCTTGCAGCATCTAACTAGCTACCTCGAGTAACAATGATTCGTAACATGGATTGGTTTACATTGAAATGATGATTTACTACATTAATTCGATTTATAACCTCGAGACGGTTAGCATGAATAATAGTTCTAGATGTCGAGATGGCTACCTCGAATAACATTTCGAGACGTCGAGATGGTTACCTCAAATAATGGTTCGAGATGTCGAGATGGCTATCTCGAATAACAGTTTGAGATGTCGAGATAGCTATCTCGAATAATGGTTCGAGAAGTCGAGATGGCTATCTTGAATATTGATTTGTAACCTTGAAGTGGTTATTTCAAAACGTGGTTTATACCACCGAGTTGGTAACGTCGCATTAGTTACCTTGATGATTGGGGTGAGTACCTCGAACATCGAACTGCTTACAAGTTAGCCATTTCGAGGTAGCAAGCCTTTCTGAAAGATATGTAAAGTGACGAAATGGCCATCTCGAGGTGGCAAGTCTTTAGTTACTTCTCATCAAGTGATTGAAGTGACGTATTATTCACTTGATATGTCCTCATTTGGGAGGTGACCCATTAGGATGTGCATACATGCGGATTGAAGGGTTGTCCCTTTGAACTGGGCTTCGACATAATAAGCATTCAAGGAGGTGCCCCAGATCAAGTGGGATCTTGAAATGATAAGGGGTTATCCATTACAGGTGGGGCCTTGTTCGAGTGTTCGATGAGATGTCCTAACACAGGTGGCTCCTTGAGTAAGTTCGATGGGATATCCCAACACAAATAGGTCCTCGGAGAGAGTAAGTTCGAAGAGACATCCCAACACAGATGGGTCCTCGAAGTGTGAAGAGATTATCGAAGCACAGTTGAACCTTTGATCAAGTAGGTTTTGAGGAGATATCCAGACATAAGTAGATCCTCGAAAGAGCCATATCCCGCAGATGTGCCTTTACTCTTAAATAAATGGAATCCAAAAGGATTGGTTTATCTTGAATTGGCCCTTTGAGTTGATAAATGAGGGAACGTCCAACATTATTGGCCCTTGAATAAATGAAACAGGATCTTCGAATGGATAAAAATCTATATTTTATTATTCTGACATTGACACGTGAAACATTGCTAATGGACCATTTCATTTTACAAATCTAAATATGAATCTCTCCTTGGCTGTCTAATAGGTCTCCGAATGTCAATTTCTCCCAAAAACAAAGGTCTTTTCGATTTCTTCTAGAAGAAAGCGGCATCAGAGGTATCAGGTATGTCTTGTCTGTTATGCAACAATCAAAAGCATGTTTACACTCGAATACGTATGGTTGAAACAAAATAAGACCCTACTACGGATAATATTCGCCTTCTAGCTATCTCCATTGTTAGATAAAGATACATATAAAACAATATTAACTTGTGGCATTGTAATATACAACTATAATCCACCTAGTTTCACTTTTTATCACTCTACTGGGTTTTAATGTTGGGTCTCCCTTCTGGTCGGTTCTTAGGGTTGCATTACTTGTACCCATGTTAGTTCACATTAATTATTAGGGACGTCACATGACCATCATCAATCATTTTGCCTGGGACTATGCAACTCTTATTTTAATATATATATACTCGCAATAACCCTGTGTATTGGCATCAAACATTCAATGAAGTACTAATAATAATAAGATTGATTCATAAGATTTAATGTAATACTTACTCAATATCTCAATTCAATATATTTTGAAAGATTCACACTTTTAGTTCATTTTTAGTTGTCTTTGACAGTGTACTTAGCCGGTCGGAGCCATATGTTCCAATTTGAATTAATTGATGTACTTCTAACGCAACAATAATATGAAAAAATGATGAATTTTGGCTACCTTCATTTATACCAAAAAGAACCTTTGAATCTACATGAAAATAGAGGATACTAAAAAATAAATAAAAATTACCCTTTCGAACTATGCGTGAAAGCTTCTCTTATGCAAATAGATATATGGGTTTATAGGGTTGTATCCAAGGAAAAAAATGAACCGAAACAGTTTATTTATTTTTTTTTAAATGTAATTAAAACCTATAGATGTAGTTGGGTTTTCAGATTCCTATTTATGGGTTGTAATGTAGTAAATGTTTGCAGAGATTAAATAATTATATGTTATTACAATACGTCCTTTGAACTATGCGTTAAAGCTTCTCTTTATAACTACATACATGGTTTTGTAGGGTAAAGACTTAGTTAAAGCTTCTCTTTTTCAACTACATAGGTTGTACGGTTTTGTAGGGTAAGACTTAGTGGAGTTTTAAGATTCCTTTTTATTTTATGGATCTAATGTATTAACTTTTTGTAGAGATGAATTAATTTTATGTTATTATAATAGCTAATTTTCATTTAATAAGCTCAATTATCTATTCAAACAAATATTAGTTTCTTTTTATTGCTTTAATAATATCTCCAACCCAATTGATACAAATTACAATATTCAATGAATTAAGCAAACGTTATGTTATTACAATAATCCATTTGCTGAAAGTTTCTCTTATGCGACTACATACATGACCGGAAATTGTTTATTTTTCTTCAAATGTAATTAAAACCTATAAAATTAGTTGGATTTTATAATTCCTGTTTATGAGTGTAATATAGTAAGTCTGTGCATTGATTATTTAATTATACGAGTGTTTGCATTGATTATTTAATTATAAGTTATTATAATAGTTTATTTTTTATTTTTTATTTTTTTTAACTCAATTGTCTTATAAATCAATTATTATTATTATTATTTTTTTATTGTTCTAATAATATTATTCGGATTACGAAAAAAAAGAATTGATTTGAATATTCGCAAGTTCAGTTATTTGAAATAGAACATAAAAAGGAAATATGCGTGACTTAAATGGATTATGGAGAAAAAGACAGTCTCAGCCTTGATGAAGACGATGCAAAGACTTTGCTTTCCCATGAATCCCATGTAGTAGAATAAATACTATAACAAGCAGAAGCTTGTGCCAAAATAGATATTGAGAAAAAGAAAAAAAAATAAAAGCTTTATCTTACCATTCAACCATTTTTTTCAAAATGGGCATGTGCAGGCTGTCTATGCTTTGAATCCCAAAGTCGAATATGCTGAAACTTTAATCTAGTAAGATGGTGATATGATTCTTCTTACAATGTTTATTACCAACAAAAAGAATATGAACTTACAATTTAACAATGC
>JAUPMG010178063.1:0-10453 GCA_031762675.1 Pachysandra terminalis
TCACTTGAGCTTCAGACTCTTTCTTTGGGCCATCATTTCTTTTTCCAGACTGCTTCTGTGGCCCACTCCCTGTATTAATGCTTGGATTGTTGTCACCTGAATTGTCCACTATTAATCCCGACCGAATGCCTTCTTCCACAAGATCAGCTACCTGAACCATAGCAGCAAAGCTTGTGTCGATCTGAGTTATTAGGTGTCCATAGTAAGGCTTTCCCAGTGTGGAGATGAAAGTAGAGATCATATCCTTTCTGACATCGGTGAGCGAATCTGTGTAGCTATTTCTCTCCATCGACGATCATATTCCCTAGCAGATTCATTTGCATTCTTCTTTTGATTCATCAACTGGTATCGATCTGGAATCATCTCAACATTGAACCTATATGGTGCGATGAATGCATCGGCTAGATCCTTCCATGTCCTTATTTTGGAGTGATCCAAGAGGGAGAACCACTTCGATGCTGGGCCAGTCAAACTGCGTTGGAATATCTGGATGAGGAGCTTCTCGTTACCTCCGTATGTGCACATCGCACTGCAGTACATTCTTAAATGTGACATTGGGCATCCAAGACCATCGTATTTCTTGAAGTCTGGGCATTTGAACTTTGGTGGCAGTTTAATGTTAGGAAACATGCATAGATCTTTGAAGTGTGTGGCTTCATAACCGTTCATACCCTATACCTTCCGCAACTCTGCCTAGAGACTCTCTACCCTGCTCAGTATTTCTTGCTCTTTGGACCTGCGTGGGTGGCCTAATTCTTCGTCTTCATCCTGAGGATAATCCATAGGGTTGATATAAGAAGATGGATGAGGAAGTATCTGAACTGACGGCAGAAGAGTGGTTGGCAATGGTGTGGGTATTGGTGCATTTGGTAACATTTCTGGCTGATTGGAAGAGGAGCCACGCATTTGTTCAGGAGTTGCCATAGAATTTCTCTTCATTAGGGCCTCTAATAACCCAGTGACACGATCCAATCTTTCATTCACCTTATCGAGTTCTTTTCGAGAGACACCCGATGGTTGGCTTTCTTTTAGAGCCATCCTTGATCTTAGCAGATATGGACTACGAGGATCAATATATGTCTTCTTTCGCGCAGTCTTGGTGGAAAGCACGTGAAAGTTCCTGTAGCAGTAAAGAAGTCAAAACTTATGGGACGAGTGTGTGGAATGCTATGGAATGAATGCATGAAATGCCATGTAATGAATGCATGAGATGCAATGGAATAAATGCATGAATGCAATGGAATGAATGCATGAATGTTACTTACCCTCCTTGGTAACTATGCTTCTTCGCAAGAAAAGTTTTGCAACGATGATGATGATGATGATGTTTTTTTTTTTGCAATTGAAAATACCTGCCTAGGTCCTGAAGGGCCTTCTTGGGGAGGGATGAAAAAAAAACTCACTTCTCTAGGTCATAAAGACCTTCCTGGAGAAGGAGCATCACTTCCCTAGGTCATACGACATTCCTGGAGAAGGATCATCGCTTCTTTAGGTCATAATGACCTTCTTGAAGAAGGATGAACAAATCACTTTCCTAGGTCATAAGAACATACTGGAGAAGGAGCCTTGCTTCTCTAGGTTGTAACGACCTTCCTGGAGAAGGATGATAAAAGAAAACCTCACTTCCCTAGGTCTTAAAGACCTTCCTGGAGAAGGAGCATCACTTCCTTAGGTCATACGACCTTCCTGGAGAAGGATCATCGCTTCCTTAGGTCATAATGACCTTCCTGAATAAGGATGAACAACTCACTTTCCTAGGTCATAAGACCTTCCTGGAGAAGGATGGAAAAAACTTACTTTCCTAGGTCATAAGACCTTCCTGGAGAAGGAGACAGATAAATCATTGAATGAAAATGAATCACTTCTCTAGGTCATAGACCTTCCTGGAGAAGGATGGGAAAAACTCACTCGTATATAACCGGACTAAGGCGCCAAGGCGCATAAAGGAAATATTTGGTCCTATGTTACTAGACCGAAATAATTGAGATAAAGTATTTGATATGTAACTGGACCAAAGACATGAAATGATATGTTATGTGAATGAGATGAGATGATATGATGTGATTATGAATGCATGAAATGATATGATGCATGTGAGCAAACAGCCTTAGGAGGGCGCACTCAGTAGCATATCTTTGTATGATTGATGTGATGATGTCAAGTGGATGTATGTACCCATCCCATTCATGTTATGAAGAAAGATGAATAAGACAATAAGGCATGAGATTTTTTTTGTTAGAATGTATGTATGCTCTAATATGATTAATGAGATGATATGAACATAATGCAAAGTGTATGTCCTACATAGGGATACCCATGTGGGTATGACCCTAGACTTGACATGGATTGGACTTCTAGGGTGCCCAAAAACAGTGGGTGGGTTCCCATCCTAATGCATATGGGTCATGGACCCATGGATGTGGACTTAACGCATGGTATGGATCTTGGGTCATGGACCTTGGATCACTAGGTGGTCTCCCGGATGTAGGCCTACTAGACTCCTGAAGCGTAAGGTTTGTCACCGGGGACAAAGGTCGCCCGTTTGAAAGCTTACCAAGCTCCTTAGATAGGTGAAAATGGTTGTGATTATGCAATATGCTAGTGAATTCAAGCATGCAATACAATTAAACCAATCCATTCAGATGAACCATAATCATTAATGCAAATTGAACCACAATAGCAAGATAAATTGAACCACATGAATGAAATGAATTGAACCATAGGAATTCAAATTGGGCCGCATCAAATCAAATTAGATAACACAATAAATCAAGGCAAATATGCAATTGAACCATGAAAGTATGCTAAGTTAATCAAACAACATGGGAACACAAATCAAACCGAATCAAATCAAAACAAATAAAATAAAAAACATAAAAAAACCTAAATTGGTCAAACAAAATTGAACCATGGCTCAAACCCGCAACTCCCCAGCGGAGTCGCCGCTGTGATCACCCCACGGTCGGGTGGACCATAGGTCGATTGGGTAAAAATGGAGTCGCCACCATTCATTAAGTTTGGGTGTGAATGGGTCACCCATTGGTTTTATTGATTGAGTATAAAATTGAACCGGAATTGTGAAATTAGGTTGGTCTAACCAGATTTGGGTAAGGGGTTTATTTGAGAGGTCAGGAAGGTGTTAGGCACCCGTCCTCTCCCAGTTCAACCGGTTACCTGGTTCAAACCTATTTGGCCAATTTATCTAAGGTTAAAAATTAGTCAAAATTAAAAAAAAATCTATAAAATTCCTAAAATGATACAAATACTAACAATAATACTTAAATCACTGAATTAAGATTGCGATAAACATGGATTAATCATATTCAAAAAATATTCATAACATGTTTTCAACTCACATAATATCAAGATAAACTGATAAAAATAAAGTAAAACAAATCCTAAAAATATACCTGTAGCAAATGCAAACCTCCTTTGTCCTGTTTTTGGATTTGAGCTCCTCGATGAACTCGGCTTGGGATGATGATGACAATGAGTGAAGATTAAACTCTTTTTTTTTGTGCTACCAAACGGGTCCTTAGGGTCGGTTCAGATTTCCTGGTTTTTTTGGGTTGGATCTTTTGGATTGGTTCTTTTGGGTTGGTTGGTTCTGGGTTTGGGTTTAGGGAGTTGGTCAGGTTCAGGTTTGGTTCAGGTTCAGTGGTTCGGGTCAGGTTGGGTTTGGTTCAAGGGGGCTTTAGTTATTTTCGGTTTTTTTGGTGGGTGTTTGTAAATAAAGTTTTCTGGTTTTGTTTTCTACAAGAGAAGACGACATAGAAACAGGGAAGACGGAGAAGAAGGAAAGGAAGAAAGGGACAGAGGGAGAAAGAAAGAGAGAGAGAAAAAGAAAGAGAGAGAGAGGGGAAGAGGGTTGGATCTGGATTGGTTTGGGGTGAGTTAGAGGTGCTGCCGGACAGACAAAAAATAAAACAGAGGGAGAGAGTGAGAGATGGATTATGGATTTGGTGTTCGTCGAAGTGAGGTGCCGTCAGAATGCGATTGCCGGCGGAATGGGGGCGCCTTCTGATTGCGGGCCCGGATAGGATGAGAGGGTTGGTTGAAAAGAGGGAGTCTTGGTTCAATTGATTGCAGGAACAGGGGATGAGATGATGAAGAAAGAACAAGAAGAAGATTACCGTAGGGATTTGGGTTCTGATTTGCCGGATTTGTCAGAGGGAGAGAGAAAATGCAAGAGAATGTGGATAATGGTTGCGCCGGAAACAGGGGAGCAGCAGGAGGTCGTGGGGTTGCCAGAAACGTGCACGCAGCAGGTGGCTGGTGCATTAAGAGCAGCGGGATCAGCGGCGTTTGGTGCATTAAGAGCAGCGACCGGAAAGGAGATGTGCAGCCGAGTTGCAGGTAGCTGCCGGAAACGCACACGTAAAAGGTGGATGGTGCATTAAGAGCAGCGGGATTAGGTGGGAACAGGGGCCGGAAAAGGGGATGTGTAGCGGGATTGCAGGTGATTTGGTGGTTGCAGACAGTTGGGTGGTTGCAGATGCGTCGCCGAAAGAGAGAAAAAGAGACGGTGCGGGTCTTCTCCGTGAAGAAAATGATGAATAGCTTGTCCGTTTGTGTTCGTTCCTTGCCTTCTTATATAGAAGAGGAGGGAAAGAGAGAGAAAGGAAAGGGAATAGAGAAGGGAAGGGAAGAGAGAATAGAAAGGGAAGAGAGAGAAAGGAAAGGGAAGAGAATTTTTATTTTTTTATATATATGTTTTTGATTTTTTTGTTATTTCTTTCTTTTTATTTTGATTTCTTCTTTTGGGTTTTGATTTGCCATGTGACAACTTCTAAATTTATTATTATTATTTTGTTTTGAAATTTGACACATGGCAAATCTTCCTCAAATTTTCTCTCAATTATTTAGTTTCAATTCCCTCCCTAAAGTGTTCTTTTATTATTTTTTATTTTTACCCCATTACATTTTCCTGTCCTCTTTTGATAATTTTAAAAATACCAAAAATAACTCTTCGACTCCCGAACTTTGAATTTCACAAAATCACAGTCGTTTTGAAGGTGTTTTGACGAGGAGTCCAAATTTGATGTTGGAAAAATGTTTCGACCCTTGGATTTAACTGTTTGGTTCACACAAACGGATTAGGGGTAAAATTGTCATTTTTCCAACAGACTTCGAATTAACCTGAGTTTATATTCATTTGAGCGCATTTTGGCTTAGAAATTCGAATTTGAGGTTGAAAGTGGATTTAGGACTGAGATGAATCAGGTAGGGTCTACCAGGGGTATTTTGGACATTTCACATGTTTTTTGGGATTTTCAGGGAAAATTGGCAATATGATTGGGGGTTGTTTAGAGACGATCGGGAGATAGGAAAAAACCAAGCTCAAGCCTCTAGGAGCTGCAAAGATCAAGAGAAAGTCGCTCTCGTGCAAATTGGGGTGTCTACAATATACATATTAGTTTGATTTGCTCTTGATTATTCATGTGGAGGGGGTGAGAGTTGCGTCGCTAGATTCTAGCAAATGATCCCTTACGGGTATACCTTAGAATCGGGTCGTGATATGAACTAAACCTGGAAGTCTGAAAGGAGTGTCCAAATTTAAGTAGTAACTCTCACCCCATATCCCTATGGGAGTGGAAAACAATATTTAGAACAGAAGCCGAAGTAAATTTCAATAGTTCTAATAAATAATTAAGTAAAAATTACAAATCGGGTCTTTTACACAAATTTGAATGAAAATCACTACTTCTAATACAATAGCCCTATCATCTAAATCTCTATTTCTTTAATCCCTTTTTCCAATGCTCTCCCTATTAGTGCTAGCCTTCAATCCTGAAAATATAAATCAACAAACTTAAGCTGGAAAACTCATATGAGTAGTCCTTCAAAGCTAGGTATTTACTCATATCCTATTGCTATGAGACAAATACTAAATAATATAGATAATGATAATAAATTCTGAAAAAAATATATGATTAAAGATGAATATGTACATAAATCAAACAATAGATTATCCTCTCCCAATTATCACCTTGGTATATGAAACAATGGTCAATAATAAGAGTTCAAGTGCCTAATTCTATATGCAAATTAGATCAAGTGTATCATACACAAGATACTCAAAATAATATCAACAAAGAATATGATAATGCAAGGGTGTTGTTATCTATGCAAATATAGTAAGTTCCTACATGATCGATCCTTCCTTAAGCAAGATGTCTTAATGAACCATCCCCCTATACAGGACCACTCTCAAAGATAAGATATCGCAACATAGTTTTAAGGGGCTTCGACTTAGAGGGCACAATTCCCCCACTTATTTTTGATCAAGGGCAAATATCCAAGGCATCACCAATGTGAAATCTCCTTAGGGAATCATACATATTTAACAACCAACAGAAGGGTATCATGACTCAGCTATTGGGCTTCACTTTAGTGAACTTTCCCTCACCGATCATCTTACCACACGTCTCTTGGGATCATCACACAGAACATATCCCTCACCATGGGTGAAAACAAGCATAGTCCATTCATAGGATAGCAATGGTTAAATAATTCAAATAGTCTCTTGTGTGGTCTAAGCCCATGGGTATCACATAAGGTGTTAGACAAGGCCATCTCAGCATTGTAATCCATAAGCAACTCATAATTTCAAGTCCTTTAATTAATGCAATGCACACACACAATGATTCATATGCGTATATTCAAATCAGCAAACACATGAGCACAATCTCATGATTCTAAACTATAGAGGCATATTTCATCATGAACACATTAAATAGGGACTTTCATCCAAGTATAACAAGCATGATATGATTAATATGAGTAGGAAATGGTCATTTATAGTGGAGTGATAATAATATTATATGATTCTATTTAGTAAAGACACTAGATATAACTAAATGAATCATATAAACACAAACATCATATAAGAGGCTTATATATCAATTTTTGTACCTAGACTTGCATATAAAAAGGTGTGTGGAACTATTGGTTAGGTTCTGGGATTGGTTTCTCACATATCTCAAAATATCACATTGTCAAGCTAGTTCTTAGTTGTCTAGACTATAGGTATGGGAAGTCATATCTTAGTAGGTACATCTCTAATGTCTGGAAATATGTCAAATCATCTAGGTTAGGTATATTACAGGTGTCCAAGGTCTAAAGTAGGTCTTCGGTAGGGTGCTCGGTGGGGTTTCGGTATGTCAAAAATCATAAAAGTGTGCCAAAGTTTGGGAAACTTTGGGATTTCGTTTGGGAAGGTCTAATTAGCTTAAATTGGGGATTTTTGTCACTTTCCAAAAAGGGGCTCGGCATGCCGACATGGACTCGGTAGCTTTTCCAGTGAACCATAATTCTGACTGTGGGGTTCGGTATGCTGAGTAGACTTCCGAATCTCGTTATGCTTAGGTTTTGATTGGGATTTCTTCCAAGGGTCACCTACCATCTAGGGAAGCTTCGAAAATAGATTTTTGGGTCTAAGGGATTGGTCTACACAAAGATCTCATTGTTTCTTGGGCTCCAAGTTAAGGATTTCTGGGTTTTGTTTGATTCTTATATGCATGCAAGTTACAGAGAGTTAGATAGTCATATTTCTGGGTTTTACTATTAGGATCATGAGGAAAAGGGTTATCATAATCAATCAAGGACTTCCCCCATGGTCATAACATCAAAAATAGAAATAAATACACAAGACTTTTAAAGAAAACTCACCTTTTGCTATAAGATTTCTTCTATGCTTGGTTCTTCTTCTTCCTTGGGGTTTCTGGGGTTCTTCTCCTACTCTAAGTGATCTCTACAAAATTTAGTGTTTTCCTTGTGTTTAGTTCACTTGGTTACCTCTCCTTTTATAGATTTCTAGAGCTAAGGTGGGAGATTTTAGAAAGTGCTAAATTTGTGATATGGGTTTCTATTTCCTTTAAGAATTCAAATTCTAAGTTTCTAATTGGTTTGCTAGGCTTCTATAGGATTCTTATTGTTCATTTTTAGTTTGTCTTCGGTCCTAAGTAATCTCTTAACTTACTAATTTAGTTGTCTTACTAATTTCTTCTGGTTTCTATTTTACAGTTCATGCCTAGTCATCAAGTCAATATTGTTGACCAAGTCAAATATTTTGACTAGTCTAGTTTAGCTACTTATTGGGATTTCGAAATTAGCCTATTGTACTATAGTTTTTATGTTTATTTAATTATAGATTAATATTATTGATTTATTAGTTTATAATTTTAGGTTGTCGTTACCAAATTACTATTTTACCTTTTTGGTTTCAAATAAGTCTTTTGAATTTTTCAGGTTCTCACAATAGGAGACCTAGAGGTCTGAGTTGTAGCGTTGCGCTGACTTTTGAGTTTGTGTTGATGTGTTTGATGGTAGTCTTGGAAGAAGCAGGTCTTCTGTCTTTATAGAGTGGCTTGATCAACTATGTAGCCGTTCACTTCGGTTATATAACTGTTTGCATGTCGTTTTTGATCAGGACGTCGGTTGATCACTCCCACACTCTTTTCTCTATTTTTGGATAGTTGGACCAGGCGCGTGAGCTCACGTTCCTTTGACTCTTCTCTCCACGTGTCACACATCTGTGACTCAATCATGTTCTATGCGCAACACTTCTGATTATTCTTGCATGCACCTGGTGTCTGTTATGCCCCAGATCCCATAACCTGAATCCCTAGGTGGGATGGCACGGATCTCGAGGTGAGACTTTTAGGATCCATTTCTGGACCACGGATTTCTGTATCATAACAAGGCTTGAGACATCAATCTCAATTAATTCATAACAGAGTAGCGGAAGCAAAAAAATGTATTCAATATAAAATCATCCACATGAATCCAAATGGTTAACTGGCTTCAGCAGAGCCTTATTACAATACTCAAATATTGAAACTTTGTTCATACATTAGAAAGGAAAATAAATACATGGTTGATAAACTCATAACATAACAGCAGAATGGTCCACGACCTCATCATCTCAACTCAACCTGCAACATAAAATGTTACGTGAGCTTTGAATGCCCAGTAAGCATGATTTTGTCCTCCGTTCTCATTCTTATACATGATTCTAAAGATCATACATAACAACATGGTACACATATATAATTGAAGCAGTTAACTGATGAGTATGATGTATATAAGGCATTCAGATGCTCTAATGGATGTTCAGTCAAGGAATACAATGCAATATGATAAATGTATATATTTATGTGAATGTTAACTGTCCCTCATTGCGGCTTTAATAACTCATCACATTTTGGGACCGTAGTCACCAGGAACAACCGGTAGTCTCTCTCTTCGTTCCGGGCGCTAACCCATGGTACGAAGCCCACCATTTGCGAAGCTTAGAGTGTACAATACTCATGGTCCAGCGCTGACCTAGAAATCAACTATGATTTCCATACTTATTTCGTAGGCCTTTCAACCTACAGGTCTAGACAACCTATTATTTTCACCTCCTGGGCACACTTGAACCTCACATGAACATAGTACGCATGCATCAATTTCCATAGGACAAGAATGATGATCTCCCTCTGAAACTATCCATGAGCCCATACACGTCGATAATCCTTTGGATTTCATCATTCAAGTCCTAATGACGTATAATCAAAGTCAATGACTCCACAATTGTTTCCCAAACTAGAGACTTTTCTAAGGAGTGTGTTCAGTAGGTTAGCACGTGCCATTCACACAATTAAGCCCGAACCAATACCGACATCCAAACCCTTAAATTCTCCCATGAACAGACTGATTTGTCCAAACCATTTCCATCGGTAGGCCCGTCGGTGTACCGACGCCTACCTATCAAACTAAAGTCATATCTCATATACACTGTCGGTAGCCCTGTCGGTCTACCGATGCCTACCGACCAATCCAAACTTCTTCATTTCATCTACTGTTGGTAGGTTCGTTGGTGTACCAACACGTACCAACCCAATTGGTCAAATCCTTTTTCGGTAGGTTCGTCGGTGTACCGATGCCTACCGAAGAGCTATCAAGGTCTACTATCGGTAGGCCTGTCGGTGTACCGGCGCCTACCGATCAGTCAAACAAGTCCCCTGTTGGTAGGCCCGTCGGTGTACCGATGCCTATTGACCAACTCAAGCCTAATACACAGGAGTCCCTGTCGGTAGGCCGATTGGTGTACTGATGCCTACCGACGCATGTTAGAAATATTCTGTCGGTGGCGTGGTCGGTGCACCGGTGCCTACCGAAAAGTACCATCGGTAGGACTGTCAATGTACCGACGCCTACCGATCTGTCATATTTTCACAAAATTCTGAGTTTAATCAAGGCAGATCAACATCATACAAGTAAGATATGTAAACATGGATTTTAACTTAGATTCATCATGCTCTCTTAATGCAATAACAATAGTAATCAGACAACTAATCATGTTATAAAAGCTAAATACTAATCAATGGATAATGATAAGTGTCTAACACTTGCACTTTTAGACTTATTACTGATGCTTATTAGTCTTATAGAGATGTTAATGAGAATG
>JAUPMG010178084.1:0-10453 GCA_031762675.1 Pachysandra terminalis
ATAAATAACCATTGTTGCGAGAGAGAGAGAAGACCAGAAGAAAACCTTCCCTCTTGTAGAAGAAAATCTCTCCAAGAGAGAAGAGAAAGAGGGGAGGGGGGGTTCTTTTTCTCGACAATGGCATTCTTCTGCTCTCTTTTTTTTTTTATCAAAACAAGAACTTAATTATAAAATATAATGAAACTTACAGACACCCACAAGGTCCTGGTAAATAGCATCCAAAACCACCCCAGGTGGTTTAAGTAACCAACAGCAGGACCGTTCAAAACTAACACAATAGTTAACAATACTATCTGTTGCACAATTACCTTCTCTAAATGGAAAAGATACAAGATAAGAAGTAAAACAAGAAAGAAGGGCTCTGCAATCATGAATAATATGGCTTATAGACCAAGGCACAATCAGATTAGGCTTTGAAAGAAGATCGATAATAGCAGAGTAATCACCTTCAAGATGGACATGAGTAAACAACAGACGTTTAGCTAACACCAATACCTCACAAGCAGCAAGGGCCTCAGCCATTAAGCTAGAAGAACAGTTAAAGAAAACTCCAACGCCACCCAAAAACCGGCCAGAACAGTCCCGAATCAGTCTACCATATGCTGCGAAATGACTATCAGAACTTTTTTTTAACAGCCTCATCAAAATTCAATTTAACATAAGGATGGGCCGAGAAAGACCAAGCGATTGGAACCAAACGAGCTTGAAGATTACTGGATGACTTGACCAAGTGAGAATGAATATCTTGACAAAGATTCTTGGCCAATTGAATAATTTGAGTAGGAGAGTATGAAGCATTCTCAAACACTTTCTCATTTTTGTATTTCCAGAGAACCAATAGAAGACAGCAGATCAAAGATTGAATTTCCACCAAAGAACCGACATAATCAATATTAAATAGGAGAGCAAGTAGACTCTGTTGATAAGAAAGCGTCGAGAGAACCGAAGAACGAATGGCTAATGCCCCAAACCAAATAGCCCTACTAAGATCACAATCAAAAAAGAGATGTTCCTGAGTTTCAATAACTGAGCAGCAGAAAGGGCACTGTGACTCACGATCCAGCCAAATCTTTGAGAGATATGCACGAGTAGGCAGCTTACCAAGGAAAAACTTCCAGATGAAAAATCGAATTTTTTGTGGGACAGGGAGATGTCAAATTTGAATCCAAAACTTATCTCTACAAGGATTAGATCTGTTGATACTCAAAGATAAGTTATAGGCCGATGAAATAGAGAAAGAGCCTTGATAAGTTGGCCACCAGATACAGCGATCCACATGATTATTCAAACTCAACTGTATTGGGAGTATCTTTGAAGAAATGTGAGGCGGCCAAATAGACTGGATAAGGGCAGAATTCCAAGAATGATTATCCATGAGTTGAAATACCCAAAACAGAGGTGAATTAGGAGGTCTAAATTCCAGTAGTTCATGAGGGCTAACATGAGCCACCCAAGGCTCATCCCAAATCTTAATGGAGTGACCATTACCAATAATCCATAACATACCTTGCTTAAGAATCAAAACAGATCTAAGAAGGCTTTTCCAAGAATAAGAATCTGTTGGTTTTGGCTTTAAAGAAAGAAGACACCTGCGAACAAGATACTTCTGAGAAATTATAGTCTTCCAAATAGAATGAGAATGAGAGAGAAGGCTACAAGCCCTCTTAGCAAGAAGAGCTAAGTTTAACAATTTAGGAATCTTCAAATTTAACCCTCCGCTGTCCTTAGGCAAACAAATCTACTCCCAACTAACAGAATGAAGTTTTCTTTGACCAACATCATGACCCCACAAGAAGCACCACATGAACTTCTCAATCAACAAAGAAACCTTTGCAAGAAGAAGGAAATAGGACATAGCATAAATTGGGGCTGCAGCAGGGGTGGCCTGGATTAACGTCGTCCTACCAGCTTGATTGAGAAGCTTAGATTTCCAACTTGCAAGTCTGGCCTAAATTCTAGAAATGATTCTATTAAAAATCAACTGAGAAGGACGGCCATGAAATAATGGAAGACGCAGATGAGTAACTAACAAACTAGCCACGGGAATTTGTAAAATGTTTGAAATAGAATGGGCTCTTTTAGCAGTAACATTTGGGCTAAAAAGTAAAGATGATTTAGTCAAGTTAAGAGATTGTCCAGAAACCAAACAAAACAATGAAAGAACTTTTTGGATAGCAAGAAAATCCTTTTGTGAAGAATGTGTAAACAAAAGGAGATCATCGGCAAATTGAAGATGGGTAACCTCATCCGAAAATCGGCAAATCTTAACACTACGGAATTCACAAGAGGCATTCTTCTGCTCTCTCTCTCGGGAATTTGTAAAATGTTTGAAATAGAATGGGCTCTTTTAGCAGTAACATTTGGGCTAAAAAGTAAAGATGATTTAGTCAAGTTAAGAGATTGTCCAGAAACCAAACAAAACAATGAAAGAACTTTTTGGATAGCAAGAAAATCCTTTTGTGAAGAATGTGTAAACAAAAGGAGATCATCGGCAAATTGAAGATGGGTAACCTCATCCGAAAATCGGCAAATCTTAACACTACGGAATTCACAAGAGGCATTCTTCTGCTCTCTCTCTCTCTCTCTCTCTCTCTCTCTCTCTCTCCCCTGCATAATGCAAAATCCAAAATGTTTTTTTTGTGGGGGGGGATGGGATCATAACTGGATCGACTAAGACTTTCCCTCATTCTTTGAACGGGAAAATCAAATTTCAAAATATTTATGGAACTCTGTTCAACCATCCGTTAGCTTCCCGGTTGCATGGGTCCCACATGGGACACTTGTCAAGATACAATAAAGCTCACAAGGAGCTCACAGGAGATCCCCTATGAACCTTATCATATGTTAACAAGTGTCCCCTTGTGGGACCCATGCAACGGAGAAGCAATAAGATGGTCGAACGGAGATTTTAACCTCCATTCGACTAGCCTTATTGAAATTTGACTTCCCGCCCAAACAATGATCTCCTTACCATTGACTTTCTAGCTGTCTATACAAAAAAAAAGCATTGTTGTGGGAGAGAGAATATCACGCCCCAGATCCCATAACACGGATCCCTAAGTGGAATGGCACGGATCACGAGGCGAGTCCTTCGGGATCTATTTCTAGACCGTGGATTGCCATACCATTACCAAGATAAAATGAGATGAATTAAAAACTGATCTTTATTCATCACCACAAAGTTGCGGAAGAATACAATAAATTCAAAAATTAAATAGACGAGTCAAACGGCTTCAGCAGAGCCTTACATAAAAATAAGATCCCAACTAAATTTATTACAACTGAATTAATAAATAAACAACACGAAGAGTATATGTCCATCAACTCAAAATCGACCTGCAACATAAAGGTTGCGTGAGTTTGGAATACTCAATAAGCATGATCCAGTCACCATCCACATCATCATAAATGACTAAAATCCGGATAAACAGTAATAACGACATAAATCAATAACAGATATTTATGATATGAATATGATGCGAGAATGAACAATCAGATGAACTAATGTATGCTCAAGCAAGGAATACAATGCAATGTAAAGTTATGCCTATGTTTACATGATATATTAAGTGTCCCACATTGCAGCTCTTCAAAGGTTTCGGGACCTGTGCCCCAGGAACAACCGGAAGTCCTATCTTCGATCCGGACGCTAACCCATGGTTCGAAGTCCCTCATATGCTGATTTAAGAGTGTACAACACTCAAGGTCCAGTCGACCTTATGAATCAACTATGATTCATAACTTATTTCGTAGGCCTTTCAACCTACAGGACTAGGAAACCTATTATTTCCCACCTACCGGGCACACTTAACATCTCACATGAACATAGTATGAATGTACTCCCCTATAGGATACGGATGATAGATCCCCTTAGAAGCTATTCACACACTCATACACGTGAACAATCCACTGGGACCCATCATACATATCCCTATGATGCAAAACACAATTAAACATAAATAGGGTTTGTCATCTCTTTTCCTAAGTAGAGACTAATTGAGGAATGTGTCCAATTGGTTAGCACATGCTAAGGGCAACAAGTAGATTACAGTCATTGTAGGTACGCAACCCTAGACCCCACTTGATCCCATCACGAAGCACCATTAAGCCCGAACCAATAGACATCCAAACTCACATCGTCTCACAAATAGGCCTTTGTCGGCGGGTTGGTCGACAAAGCTCATCATATCAATTTCAATTACTGTCGGCGGCCTGATGACTCACCGACGAGTCCTGTCGGCGGACTGACGACCTGCCAACAAAGCTAAGCCTGTAATTGATCATCCCTGTCAGTGAGTTAGTCGGCGGACCGACTACTCACCGACGAACCCTGTCGGCGGTTGGTCGGCGGACCGACCACATGCCGATGAAGCCCAAAGTCTCTATCTCAGTCCCTGTCGGTGAGTTGGTCGGCGGACCGACGATTCACCAACGAATCCAGTATATCTAACTAAGTCCCTGTCAGCAGTTGGTCGGCGGACCGACGACCCATCGATGGATCCACTAGGTCATTCTAATTCACAGTCGGCGGGTTGATCGAAGGACCGATCACTTACCGACAGAGCCGGAAGTTCTATTTTCTAGGTTTCTAACCTTCAATACTTTCTCACAAAAAATCACAAACAATATAGACGAAATTTCACAATTATAATCATTCCAAAAGTCTCATTAATTTAATTACTTCTAACTTGAATAAATTAGAGATCATGTCAAGGCATAATTAAACAATTGTTTGGGAAAACACAAAATCTCATGGATATCAAGAAGAATTTCCGAAAGTAGTAATTTAACTATGAAATACCACAGAAGTAGAATTCAGTGTAAAACTTCAAATAACATCACATACTCTAATATAGATTAAACCGCATAAGCTACTTACAGTTCTTGCCAGTCCCTCTAAGATAGAATACAGAAACTCCTACTAACTTCCTCCTCCTGCTATCTTCTTCTTCTTCTCTACAATATACCAGATTCGAACTTCACCTCTCAAGCTCTCAAACTCTCAGTCTCTTCTCTCTTTTTTGTCTTTTCTCAAGGATCTAAATGGGATTGTACAAATAGGGGCTATGGAGATATAAGGAGTTAATATCCCTAACTTCTCTCCCCATTATCCCACTCACCAGCCACGTTGCAGAGACTAGTTCAAACGTACGGTTGTGCGTTTGAATTGGTAAACCAAGTATGCAGCCACTCCAGCTCGAACCACATATCCTTCAAGCTACTCACTGTTCTTCCCAAGACAGCCAGATCCTCTTCAGTGATACTATGCAGGGTCCTTTGACTCATGATCTCCAGAAGCCTGCATAGTTCTCTATAGCCGAATATCTTAAACCTAGGATCCAGCCGTGCTATCTCAGGCATAATCTCCCCATATGTCGCCCTGATCAGATCCATCCAATATTTCCTCTCAACATCCTCTGGATCCTCCACTCGATCAGGGGACAGCTCCCTCCTCTTCTCAATTGTTGGGATGACGAAACTCCCCCTCTTGCGTTTTAAACCAATGATTGGAGGCAGAGCTTGAGTACCTGAGATCCCTACAGCTGCTTGGGAAGGCACTGTAGGGAGGGAAGGCCCTGCTGCGACCTCAAGTTCCTTTAGAGGAACAGCTTCTGCCATTGTCTTCGCCGGATTGGTAGCAGGCACAGGGGGTTCTTGGGCTAGTGCAACGGCAGGAACAACAACTTCAGTTGGAGGCACCACCTCTGTATGTACACTTGTGGTCTCCACTGAAATGGATGGCCGCCTAGAGGAGACTTCTTCTTCCTCGCCGGCAGCAGTAGCAGCAGCAACAACAACGTCCTCAGCTTCCGTATGTACATGAGGAACTGTTGGCTCACCAATGCGCCCCATTCCCTCTCTAATACTTGAGGGAACGAGGGAGACCGTTGCTTCGTCATCCTACAGACAGCAAGTGTTAGTCAAGTAGCACACTAAAGATAATTGAAGGAAGATGCGAAAGGAAGAACTACTTACTGAGACTGTGTATACCACAGTCAGAGGATCCACAGCAAGAGCTGCATGTTCCGCAGTCTCACTCTGCTCCTCCCTTGTGGCAGGGGTACTGCCAGAAGTCATAGACGGGGGAGCAGGAGGGTTCCTGCTCACCTCGGGGATTTCCCTCTCCAAATCCGCCCCCATAGGCCTCTTGCCAAGATCTCTCTGTGGCAAGGCAAAAGGGATCACAAGAGGTACTCTACCCCCAACTCTTCCCCCTTTTGCAGTAGCTGCAACAACAACAAATACAGTCAGTGAAAGTTCTTCACCAGACAACATATACAGGAGAAGGAAGACACTTACCAGACGAGGAGCCCTCGAAGAGTGGGGGGTGGAAGTCTAGAACTCCCGCAGGGTGGAGGTACCCTACTCGTAGGAATCCCAGGTGCAGCTCCCCCTTGCGAGATCACTTGAGCTTTGCCCCTCCGGCCTTTGTTGAGGGGAAGGGATAGAAGAATCACTGACTTCCAGTCCCTATGCAGCAGTCATCTATTCCAACACAAGAAAAACAAATCAAAAAAAGTCACAAAGGAGTCGAGGCTCAGAAGGACACGGTTTACAAAATTACCTTCAAGGTCCGGGCAGCAGTAATTTTTACCCTGGTCCTTGGCCCTTAAGATGGTTGCGGCTCCACAACTGGGCTTGGCCCTACAACATTGGCTCCCAAGACACCAGTAGGAAGCCTCTCGAAGACAATAGGCCCAGGAGGAGGGACTACTCCTAGCCTAGGAAGGAGTTTGGGCACTCTCGCACTCCTGTTCCTCCTAGGAAGGAGACTCCCTATGGGGATGTGGTCCTCATCCACCTCCGCCTCCTCTGCTTCTTCCTCTGTGAACGCCTCTTCAGGCTAGACTACTGGCGCCTTCTCAGAAGCTTCACTAGCTGGGATGTCATCACCACCTTGCCACCAATAATCGATGTCCTGAATCACAATGTGACTAGGAATCTCGTGAATAATGGCATGGCCATCCCCAGTCTGGAAGGTGTGCTTATTTTCATTCTTCTTCAGCCTCTGCTCCTTCGCCCCTCCTAGATCCAGCTTCGAGGGAATTGCGTTACCTCTGCAGAACTTGTCCAAGGTGACCAATGACTGGTACCAGTAGTCCGACCACCAGGAGGACACTTTGCCTTGCCTCTCTGGTGCCATGAGAGTGGCCCTGAAGTCCCTATCCATTCTGAGGTACCACTCCCTTGAAGGAACCTCACTTTGGCAAACTCTGCTACCTCCGACGAAGCCGGCGTGAACTCCACGTCGCGAGGAGGGGTTATCTGACCAAACCCGAACTATCGAAGGACATGCTGCGAGTTATAGACGAGGAAGCTGATCTCGTATTTTCTTATCAAACTGATCAGATAGCCCGGGTGAGGATCACCAGGAATGCCCTCTCCTCTGGTGATAGTTGGAGCCATGCGGTGGTATTCTTCTCTGTATTTTTCGCCACCATGTCCCCGAAGGGTTACAGCAGTCGAAACCTTCTGTTGCGGTACGGCCGGTACTTGAACTCTGCCTCCACGTCCATCACTTGGTGCAGGTGGATATTGCACTTTGGGCGGAACCCTGACCACATCAGCGCCCTCGGAGCAGAGTCCAGACCCATAGTGAGGAGCTGCTCCTCCACCGCTGAGAAATCCTGGGGAGCATATTTGGGATACCTCTCCCACAGGAAGTGCTGGATGAAGTTAGCATCCAGGAGGGTCTCCACCACCCTTTCTCCTCTGCTCATCGCCATATCCTCACACAGCAGATCCAAGTGTTCATACTATGATCCCAGGAACAATGGGGCCAGCGGGACCCGAACTCCCATTGCGATCTTCACCGCCAGAGGGAAGATCCTCTCATGCACCTTGTCCACGGGGTAGCCCTCAAAAGCAAAGCGGGTGAGCCAAAAGGCGATGAATCCCGCCAGGTCAACAGAGCTGTCCAAGCCTTCTCCCCACAGGCGCTTGATGAAGTGGCTGGTGGCCTTAGGGTTCTCTTCTTCATTCCAGAAGTACCGGCTCCATCCTTTGAAGGAGTACTTGGTACTCATACCAAAATCCCTCCCCTTCAGCCGACTCTTCCTCAACGTCTGCTTGGAGCAGGTCTTCAGCAGCTCCAAATCAACCTCCTCTGCAGTAGACAGGCTGATGGCTCCAGGATTTTCATCTCCCAAAATAGGAAGGTAGCGCAACACAACTACATCTTCCAAAGTGATGCCTATCTCTCCAAAGGCCGTCACGAAAACATGATCTTCAGGGTCCCAGCAGACCATAAACTCCTTCAGGGCTTCGTAGTCCCTGTGGAAGTCACCTGTATAGATCCGGATGGCTTCCAACACACCGGCGGCGGCCAGCAGCCTCCGGTATTCAGCATTCTCCATTACATGGGCCACCCACTCCGACCACCCCTGAAGAAGGTTAAAATGTGACCGGAACCCTATCTCAGAAGGGGATAGTCACCCCTCTCAGCCTTGAAAACAAGTGCTTGGCTCAGGCGAGGGAAGCCTGTGTTCAGCCAAGTCGTCTCCTGGAAAGGGCACAGTAACTCCTCCCCACTCTGAACAGCTTCCGGCACCACCGGATCGCGAACCACGTTCCAGAACGGCGTGGTGGAGACCTGCAGCTTGGTATCAAACTTCTTTGCAACTCCCTTTTTGGCCATTTTTCACAGTAAGAGAGGCAGAGGGAAAGAAGAAGGAATCAAAGGAAGCAAGAACGAGGGTTTGAAGGTTTTGAGAGCAAACAATGCAAGAAAAACTCTGAAATCTCATATTACAGGAACCCTTCTCCTTCACTGAGCTGTCAATATATAGGAATGGCAATTTCTCGTTGCAGAAGGAGAAAAGGCTCCTTCTGGCGGTTCGCGTACTCCCAAGGAGAAAATCATTTCAACTGCAATGCATGATAAGCGCATTTAAAACACACTCCCTCGAGGAACGCGCATTTAATGACCTCCACTTTAGGTACGATGTCATGTTTTCTTCTCTAGCGTAAGAAACCTGAGATCGGGGGCTATTGGTGATCAGGAGGGCTAATTAAACCCCACTTTACACATAGCGCTTTCTTAAAAGCGCATGTACACGTTTTTGGGTATAGCCGCATACACTGAATCATCCATAAAGCTGAAATGATTGTACAGCCGTCTCTTTCACGTGCCAGCTGTCATCAACTGCGTACGTTGATTGGACCATTTGGTGGAAAGGCGATATTTGAAACTGATCAAAGATATCTGACCGTTCTTACCACTAAAAAGGCAATAACTTCTTGGAGAAGCAACCTTTTTGAATTCCAACTTGTGGGGGAACACCACTTGTCCCAAACCAAACAAACACATTCTTTCTTCTCTTTTGAACTATCCAAAGGACTAAGGACTAAGGACTTATGTTCTCTTTCTTCTCTTTTGAACTATCCAAAGGACTAAGGACTAAGGACTTATGTTCCTACGACACACTGCCTTCTTGGCATCCGAGGGAATGATTGTCTTGCTCTCCCCTCGATGGACCTTATTCTTCTCGAATGACGTATTAGGGGCATGCTACCCCTAATAAATTCCTCAAATAGTTAATAGTTCAATAGATCCTCGAAGTCACATCTATTTGCTCTCTAGAACAAACTTCGAGTGATTTTATTACATACCTCTATGTTTTGAATGTATTTTCACTCAAGGAAAGATCCTCGAGGGAACTTCATGTACCTTCTAACTCGGGAGTCATTCTTGGATCACATCCATGGACTTCGAATGATCACTTTTTATGCTTTGTCTTGAAGGATCGCAAGACAGGTATATTCCTTCTCCTCAAGGAAACCTCGACGGACATATCTGAGGGACGACCTCGACGGACAATATCCGAGGGACGACCTCGACGGACATATCCGAGGGACAACTTCGACGGACAATTCCGAAGGAAGTTTTTTCAGGCTAACGACCTCCAGATGGTGAATTCGAAGGAGGCATGTTCCCTCCTGCGAAAAGCGAATTCGATAGAGGAATATTCCTTCCTCGTAAGGCGAATTCGAGGCTAACCACCTTGAGATGGTCAATTCATTTAAGGGTCTGTCACCCTAAAAAAGACCAAGGATTTTGTCCTTCTCAAAGGACGCAGACTTGGGTTTACCCCCTCGAATGCACTCTTTTGTGCATCCAAATTACAAACCTGGGACTCAAAGTAACTTTTATTCATTCTTATGAATTGATTTCGAGTCATATCTTTGGACTTTCACTTCTAGAAAGCAAATTCTCAGTGGAAAGGGCTTTAGAAATTGAAAGCACATAATCTCCAGACATATTTCCTGAAGATAGGTTTCTTACAGACTCTGAGAACGTCCTCTCACTTCACCTTATAGGAATTCACATGTTTACTTCTCATTTCATCCAAGTAAAAGGCACTCGGATTGGTTATTGTAGCTATGAACCTTAAGGGATTTCAAAACAACCTCCTCTTTATAGGGACGATTGATCATGAAAACGAATTCCCTG
>JAUPMG010178095.1:0-10453 GCA_031762675.1 Pachysandra terminalis
CAATTCAAGAAACAGGTTCTGCTTCCCAAAACAATGAAGTTGTCACTGAAGGTGTTTCTCCTTCCGACATTGAAGCTAATCCTACTCCTGATATTTTAATGCTTCTCAATCAGGTAATTTTTCAAAAATGGTTCATTCATATCACTCTAGTAATTAATAAGGAATTTACCTTATAAAATATTAGTGCTCTTGTTGACAATGGTGCATATATGAACTGCGTCCAAGTGAGCCTAGTCCCTACTCAATATTTTCAGAAAACAACTCAAGGTCTCACTAATGCCAATGGCAACAAAATGCATATTAAATATAAACTTAATGAAGTTTATATTTGTAAAGATGGAATTTGCTTATCATCTACATTTTTATTAATCAAAAATATGTCCCAACAAGTTATTTTAGGAACTCCCTTTTTGGCATTAATAATGCCTATTGACCAGATAACTCATGCTGGTATTTCTACCACTATCAATGATAAGAAAATTATTTTTGAGTTCATTACTCTATCCATGCATAAGAATGTTAATCTTCTTCATAATAAAGAAAAGAAACTTATTTTTCTTCAAAAAGAAATTTCTTCTCTTACTATCCATCAAAGGTTTTACAAATGTGCCTTCAAAGGTCAAATGAAGTAAATTTAATTTACAAATGGGCCTTCATGGGCCAACAATTCTAGACCTAATCAAATTTATAACTTGGCCTTCGTGGGCCAAAAATGACCTAATCTACTCTTGATTTCTTGATCCACAAGCCTTGATGATTCTGGGCCTCCATCTGGATCCACAGGCCCAAGCGGGTTCTGATAGCCGATTCCTACAAAACATCATGGGTGGGCACCCATCCTAGATGCAACATGGGTCCTAGCCCCATGGGTATGGACTCTTTGTGCATGAATTGGGTGTTGGATTATGGACCCAGACCATAAAGATAGATTTTCCTAATGGGCCCAACTAGGGGACCCAAACTTGGGGTAACTCAAGATATGGACATGGGCCATGGGTTGATCCATAATGGACTCAAATATGCATGAAAGTAGATTGGCTTAAAGCCTCCTAACCATTCATTCATCTATATGGGGGTTCAATATGTGGTTTCACAGGTTCCTGAACCGTGGAGCGAACAGACAGTCAGGTGGGTACTATCAGCCCCGCTTTCCAAGATAACGATCCTGGTGCACTGACTATACACATACCAGGGTTTAATTTCACTGGGTTAAAGGGAGTTCTATGCAAAAATGTTCATGACTATTTGTGTGTACAATAAACCAATCCAACAAACCATAATGAATGCCAAATCACATAGTTTAATAAGCAAGTTAAATCAATAAGCCAAACCAACCACATTAACAATTAAATGGGGCCTTCACATAAGCCCAAATCAAATCTTGCCAATGTTATTGCAAATAATCCAAGACATTATATGAAATCAACCATTAAAACCAAGCCATATGAATAATCCACACAAATCATATATGAATACAAAAGGGCAATCAAGAGAAAATAAAATAAAATAAAAATAATAAGCTAAAAATACTAGAAAAAATCTAAATTGGCCAAATAAAAGTGAACCATGGCTCAAACCCGCAACTCCCCAGCAGAGTTGCCAGCTGTGATCGCCCCATGGTCGGGTGGACCCTAGGTCAATCAGGTAAATATGAAGTCGCCACCATCCATCGAGTTCGGGTGTAAATGGTCACCCATGGTTTGTCAGTCAATTTTAAAATTAAACCAAAGTGTGAAGTTTAGGGTGGTCTAACCAGATTTTGGGTAAGGAGGTTTAGTTAAGATAGTGGGAAGGTGTTAGGCACCCATTCTCTTCCGGTTCAACCGGTTACCTGGTTCAAATTTATTTGGCCAATTGTTGAAAAAAAACTCTAATAAGTCTAGAAAGCTACTAAATACAGATAGAAGTAATTAATAATAAAAAAAAATAAAACAATTTACATAAACATAAAAGTAACCCTAAAACAAAAAATATTAAATATGTATAATATACATGGTCTAAAGCATGCAAATAAAATAAAATAATCAAATAAAAAAAATAGAATACATTAAAATCATAAAACAACCAAGAATTCTACAAAAAACAAGCTGAGACTTGCTATTTGCATAGATTTATTTAATACCTCAAAAAATTAAAAAATTCTACAAAATTAAAAAAAAAACTCCTATACTCCTAATCTTATATACAAAAAAAATTTCAGGTGAAAGAAAAATGACTAACTATTTATTTGGAATTTTAAATATATAGTTAAGCTGTTGTAAATCCCTAAACATGCCGGTAAAAGCAATCAAACTAAACCAACTGGTAGGGTTTGGTTTGCGGAATAAAAATTTTACAAGGTTAAAGACATTGTATTCTACCTCAAATAAAAATAGTATTTCAAAAATCCTTTTATAAGTATTTTTAAGAAAATAGAAAACAATTTTTACAAGGTTAGTACAATACAAAACATTAGATATTGAAAATTCACAAAAACTAAAATACAATAGCTACGAATATGAAACAAATTTTATTGAAACAGAATTTAAGCCTTCTTTCCAATAGAGTTGGATTTATGCAAAATGGACCTCAAGAGTGATCTCTATGATTTATTGAACAGATGGAGTTCAGTTGCTGGACAGTATATTACAAGTAAATAAAAATCTAAAAATAAATAGAAATAAAAAAAATTACCTGTGGTAGGTATGGTGTTTTTCCTCTGCTTTGAGCTCCTTATCTTGGCTTGAGAGGTGGTTACGATGATACTCGGCTTTCGGTTAGGTGAAGAAAGAAGAAAAAAAATATAAAAGTGAAACCCCTAGCCAAACAGGGCCTTGGGGGTTTAGATTTTCTGATTTTTGGTTTTTTGGGGATTTTTTTGTTATTTTGATTTTTCTGTGAGGGTTTTGTAATATAGTTTTCTGATTTTTTTTTTTACAGAGAAGATGACGAAGAAGAAAAATAGGGGATGAGGAAGAAGAAGAGGGGAAAACAGGAGAGAAGAGAGAGAGAGAGAGAGAGAGAGAGAGATGAAGTGCAGTGAAGGGCTGCTGTCCAAACAATTGTGGCAGAAGCCATGGATTGTGCGTCCAACAGGCTGTAGACAGGTGGTGTGCTCGAGCAAGGTATGGAGGCTAGAAAAGAGGAGAGATGGGGTAGTCGGATTTCTTTTTGTGAGAGGGAATTCGGGAGAGGGAGAGCTCGGGGAAGAGGATAATGAACAGTCGTTGGGGTGTAGGTCTCCACCAGGAAGAAAGGAGTGAGAAGGAGAGCTTTCTTGTTGGTGCCTTCTCGGTCGGTCCCTTGCTTTCTTAAATAGGAATGGAGGGAAAGAGAGAGAAAGAAAATAGAAAGACTGCAAAAAAGGAAAGAGAGGAAGGAGGAAGGAGGAAGGAGGGAGAGAGTGTGCTCTCTCCAAAGTTTATTTATTTTTTTCATTTTTTGTTATTATTTCCTTTTTATTTTGATTTTCTTCTTTTGGGTTTGTGATTTGCTATGTGGCAACTTCTAACAAAAATTCATTTCTCATTTCTTGGAATTTGACACATAAAAAACCTTTCTCAAATATTCTCCCCATTATTTTATTTCAATTCTCCTCTAAAATAAGTTTTATTATTTTTTCTTCCCATTATATTTTTCTGTCATTTTTTGATAATTTGAAAATACTAAAAATAGCCCTTCAACTCCTGAACTCGAATTTTCACAAATTTGCAGTCGTTTTGAAGGTGTTTCAATGAGGAATCCAAGTATGATGTTGGGAAAATGTTTTGACCTTCAGATTTAATTGTTTAATCCGAACAACCAGATTAGTGACAAAAGAGTCATTTTTTCAAAAAACTTCGAATTAGCTTAAGATTTTACTCATTGGAGAGCATTTTGGCTAAAGAATTCAAATTTGAGGTTGAAAATGGATTTAGGATTGAGGTGAATCAGGTGGGGCCTACTAGGGGTGTTTTGGTCATTTCACATGGTTTTTGGGATTTTCAGGGAAAATTGACAATGTGATTAGGGGTTGTTCGGAGATGATTGGGAGATAGGAAAAGCCAAGCTCAAGCCTTCAGGAGTTGCAAAGATCAAGAGAAAGTCGCTCTCGTGCAAATTGGGGTGTCTACAGCTGTGTTATATAAAATTGTGTTTGGGGGTTATTATGATATTATACTAACTTTTGGGTCTGATTGAATAATTTAATTCAATTAGTTGAGATTGGGCGCGCGATCAGCGTGCATGCTGATCGTGCGAGTGCTCGGTTATGGAAGGGTTGTGGATTTGGTAAGGATGAGGATTAAAGAGAGAAGATTGCCTTTCTCACCTAATTCTTGCATTTGAATCCAGATCTGAGAATAGAGAGAGTTGCAGAAGAGATAAGAGAAGAGAAGGAAGCTTTGGATGAACTTGAAGTGGTGGATCATCGTGTTCATTTTAGGCCCACGACTTGAAGAGAAGGATCATTGAATGAAGATTTTCACAACCTTAGAAGATCCAAGTAAGTTGCTGGAACATGTATTGTGTTCCTATTGGGATTTGATCTCAGTTTTCTAGTTTATGCTTTGATGATGTTGATTATTGTTGGGTGTTTGAATCTTGGTGAAAAGTATGTTTTAAATGTTGTGTTTATGGTATAAGGATGATTTTGATGTTGTGGAAGTGTTTACATGTTGTTTGGACTTGATTCGGAACCCAGAAGATCAGATCTCAAAAACTAGGAAAAACCCAGAAAACCTAGAATTCGTTACAGTTCGTAGAGTGGGTCCACCGACCACTCTACCTACAGAGACCCAAAACTAGTTGAAAATGGGTGTTCGGCAGGTGTCGATACACCGACCACTCCACCGAACTCCTGAGACTTAACAGAAACCCTTTGGTCCACAACAACTCCACCGACATAGACTTGTTTTTAGTTCATTTTGGGTGTTCGGCAGGCCTCTCGGTCCACCGATCACTCCACCGACCAGTCTACTGACGACCTTGTGAGCTACAGTAGTTTGTGATTTTGAGGACGACCTAGGTGGATGGTTTGGGGGTTCGGCCATTATTTGTTGTTGGATTCCGGAAGCAAGATTTTACCAGAAGGCATCTAGCCTACTTCCGAGGAGTCAATCTTGGTGTTCCGAGGTTACTGTGACCTTCATCCCACCTTAGGTTTGATCCGGATTGGTTGTGAAAGGCACAGTTAGTTAGCTACGTTGTTTGCTCTTGTTGTGATAATGGAAATGAAGCTTATGATGCTTTGCAATCAGATTATCCGCTTGTGTGGGCGTGCGGATAGTTTCTGTTGTTGATCTTCATTTGGTGTCCTAGTTAATTCATTACATACTAGACTGATATCAAATGATAAGTGAACCGGGAGGTGGAAATCTATGAAGAAGCTACTGCGAAACCTCCAGTTGGCTTGACTATATACTCGTGGGGTGAAAGGGCCCACTTAAACTAGGGTAGGATGCCAGAGTCCATCCTATACAGGTTCGCTAGTACTCGAGTATGGTACACTCGTAAATTAGCCATATGGTAGCCTTCATGACACGGGTTAACGATCGGAACGAAGAGGGGACTTCCGGCTATTCCTTGGACCATGTCCTAAATCGGTTATTGTTGTTGAGAAGCTTCACATGAGGTCCACTTATCAGGAGGTGTTAGTCTTAGTACATTCACTATGTATTCATTTCATTATTTGTGTTATTCTCATTGCATCCATCAAAAGACATGTGAATGATTTTGTTTCATCTCATATTAAAATACTCATTGTTGTTATTGGATTATTGTTGTACTAACCCTGTGATTTGATCTCCATAAGAGGACGAGTGATTGTTTCATATTTCTTACTGGGCATCATAGGCTCACGCAATTTTTCATGTTGCAGGATGGGAGGAGTGATCGTAGTAGCTGGATCCTTGTTGCTTGTGGGCTTAGTTGCTTTCTCTCCTTGTTGTTGGATTGTACTCCCGAGGGAGTTTGACTTATGATTTTTTGATGTAATAATGATAGTTGTTGAACCTAGTTTTGATTTGCGTTTTTGACTTGTGGGGATCCTAGCCCAACCGAGGCCAAGGATCGTGGTTTTAATTGAATTATTCTCTTTTGTTGAATTTATTGTTGCAGTACTTCCGTACTCTGATTCAAATGGTTTAATGAAAGTATCTATTACTTTTATTTCGCTTATAGTTGTGGTAGCAATCCGCAGTCCAGTTGTGGATCCTGAAGGTCTCAACTCAAGATTCGTACAATCCCTCATTAGGAATCATGTCACGGGATCTGGGGCGTGACATGCGTACTTGTAGGGAATCAACTTTGATGTTCCTTGGTGCATTGTATCCATCACTTACCTATGGACTTGATCATACATTGGGGTTGTGACTCCTTTGAGCTGGGATTTGGATTGTGGACTACTAGTATGATTTTTGAATATTATAGGAATTTTATGATGGCCTCCGATCGGATTATCGGCATGCATGGGCTCGTAGATAGTTTCCATTGGTGATTATCATTTGGGTCCTATTTAATTAATGCATGTATGCTAGGCATATGTAGACTGTTAAGTGAGCCGGGAGGTGCAAATACGGATTTTCCTTGCGAGGTTTTCCGGTAAGGTTGACTATACCTGTGGGTTGAAAGGTCCACTTAAATGAGTGTAGGATTCTTGCGAGGTCCTATATAGGTTGACTATACCTTGAGTATATACACTCATAAAATCAGCATATGGTGGCCTTCGTACCATGGGTTAGCGCCCGGACCAATGTCCCAAATTGGTTTGATTGATAAGCTACATGTGAGGGTCACTTAACGGGAAGCATTATCTTAGTACATCTCATTACATCACACATTGTATTTGCATTCCTTTGTTTTAGCATACATCTAGAGCATCTGAATGTTCACCTCATACCATCAACATTTCATTCATAAATCAATTATATTGTGTACATCTTTATCTCATTTCCTTATCACTGATTCTTATCATGACCAATGAGGATGGATAACAGTTTTGGTTACTTACTGGGCATTCTAAGCTCACGCAATTTCAAATGTTGCAGGATGAGGAGGATGAGAAAGGGTCGATGTGTTGTTATTGCTAGTTTCTTTCCTGTTTTAGAGTTTGTACTCTTTTGAGTGTTTTGATGTAATAAACTTAGTTTCATGATTACTTTATTCACATTGGGATGATTTTATGGTCATGACACAACTAAAGTCATTGATTGGTTTTGATTATGATATTTGAGTTAATTAGCTTCAGCACTCTGATTAATAAATGTATCCTATTTACTTTTATTACTTGTGATGATGGAAATCTGCGTTCCTTGGTTGGAACCCGAAGGTCTCACTTCGAGATCCGTGCCACCTGCATAGGGATTCATGTCACGGGTTTTGGGGCATGACAGATTGGTATCAGAGCATAAGGTATATTCAGAGTAAGGATATTAGGAGACCAGTGAACCTAGGGATCATATAGAAATCTGAAGTTAGGATGACTTAACATAGAAATGCTACTAGGAATGTTGTGTTGTTTGATAATATGCGTGTTTACTATACTATCATGTTAACTTGTTTATAAGATTACTAGGATGTGAAGTAGTAGTCTAGTAGACTTAATACTTACCTTGGGTTTGTATATGGCTGGAAGGAGAAGGGCTACCGCAGGAGAGGGTTCATCCATTGGAGCTAGGGTTGACACTAACTCTCAGCTAGCAGGTGTCTACCAGATTCTGGGAGACATGTCAGCTATGCGGCGGGACCAGATGGAGAGACAAGCCTTAGCTGGCCAGAGGAGCAACCACGGATCTTCGATTGCATGGTCGGAGAGATTCAAGAAGTTGACTTCACCTACGTTCGAAGGATTGGGTGAGCCACACCAGGCTCAGGACTGGCTACTTGATGTTGAGCGAGTGTTTAGGACAATGGGGTGTCCCGACGACCAGGAAGTGTCATTAGCCACCTTCATGCTTAAAGGTGAGGTGCTCTACTGGTGGGATATGGTGGAGAGAAACTTGAGCGCGATTATGACTTGGGAGCAGTTCTGGACCCAGTTCTTGGACACTTACCTTCCTAGCAGCTATAGGAGGCATATGGCATCGATGTTTATGAGGTTGGAGCAGGTCTCACAGTGTTGTGCAGTACATGGCAACGTTTGCGATAATGTTGAGGTACGCACCTCACATCATAGCGGACGAAGAAGATAAAGCCGCTAAGATCGAGGAGGGCTTGCGATCAGCCATATAGTCTAAGGTAGTACCGTAGAGACTTAGGACCCACACCGAGGTTCTGGAGTGCGCACGGCATGTCGAGCGTGACATGGATCAAGCTTCTATGAAGAGGGATCATCCCATGCATGACAAAGGTTGGTATCAACCGTATCAGCAATGGCAGAATACCGAGAGACACCGACAGAACGATGCCAGATCAGCCAGGACTCCACCCATGGTTACTGTAACTCCTGTGGCATGAGATACACAACGGCAGCCATTACCATCGTAGGATCAACAGTTCCGTCAGTGTCACGTGAGGATATGCTATAATTGTGGTAAGGAAGGTCATCTCTAGAACCGTTGCAAAATGTCGATGAGGGATGGTAGGCCAGTTCCGCCTAGACCAGTGCAGCAGGTAGTGCCAATGCTATGATAGATACATTAGTTCCCCGTGACGACCACGTGCCTAATGCTGTGGTGGAAGGTACTATTCATTTATTTCATACTCTAGCCCATGTGTTGTTCGATTCTGGTGCAGCTCATTCTTTCATATCTAGTAGCTGCATGTTATTTTTGGGTTTTTAACCGAGTAGTTTGGAGAGTCTGTTGTGTATAGTTAACCTAGTGGGAGGGATCGCTACTCTACACCGAGTATACCGTGCTTGTGTGGTGAGAGTAAGTGACCTAAATCTTGAGCTAGACCTAGTGCTATTGGACATGGTAGACTTCGAGGTGATTCCCGGTATGGATTGGCTCTCTGCCTATCATGCCAGGGTGAATCACTTCGAGGAGTCGGTAGTGTTCGATCTTCCTGGGGGTCGTCGTCTGACATTCCTTGGGACTGAGAAGGACACCTATCAGACGAACTTCTTGTGTGCTGTGGATGGGGGACATAAGTTACCTTTAGAGGATATTACCACAATCTGAGATTTCCAAGTCGTATTCCAAGAGATTCCTGGGTTTCCACCTAGAAGGGAGGTAGACTTCAGTATTGAACTAGTACAATGAACTTCTCCTATTTCACTAGTGACTTATCGGATGGCTCCGACTGAGTTACGTGAGTTGAAGGAGCAGTTGGACGGATTGAGTGCACTTGGTTTCATCAAGTTGAGTACATCTCTGTGGGACGTGCTAGTCTTATTCGTAAAGAAGAAGAGTGGGTCCCTTCACCTTTGCATCGATTATAGACAGGTGAACTGGGTGACTGTGAAGAACAAGTACCCACTGCCGAGGATTGACGATCTGTTTGACCAGCTGAGAGGGGTCCAGTTCTTTTCGAAGATAGACTTGAGATCAAGTTACCATCAGTTGCGGATTCGAGATGAGGATACTCAGAAGACGGATTTTCGTACTCGCTATGGGCATTATGAGTTCGTAGTTATGCCATTTGGGTTGACGAACGCACCGGTAGCATTCATAGACCGAATGCACAGGGTGTTTAGACCTTTCTTGGATCAGTTCGTTTTCATATTTGTGGATGACATTCTGATATGCTCAAGGTATAGGGAGGAGCATGAGGAGCACCTCAGGATTGTGTTGCAGACATTGTAAGATCACCAACTGTATGCAAAACTGGAGAAATGCAATTTCTGGAGGGGTGAGGTTAGATTCCTTAGTCACTTAGTATCCTGGAGTGATATCCCCATGGATCTGACTAAGGTGGATGCAGTTCTTGGTTGGGAGCGACCGAAGAATGCGTCTGAGATCAGGAGCTTCATTGGTCTAGCGGGTTACTATCGGAGGTTCATTAAGGATTCTCCACTATTTCAGCACCGTTGACTCACTTGACTAGGAAGGAGGTAAAATTCATCTGGGACGAGCAGTGTGAGTTGGATTTTGAGGAACACAATAAGAGATTGATTTCAGCACCAGTTCTAGACCTGTCAGTGGACAAAATATGGAGGTCTACACGGATGCATCTTTGTAAGGCTTGGGTGTAGTGCTTATGCAAACGGGCGTGTAGTGGCTTACGCATCGCGACAACGTAACAATCATGGGCATAATTATCCCACTCATGATCTTAAGTTGGCTGCAGTCATGTTTGCTCTGAAATTGTGGAGACATTAACTATACGGAGAAGAGTTCGAGTTGTTTCGGACCACAAGAGTCTGAAATACATCTTTAGCCAGAAGGATTTGAACATGCACCAAAGGAGATGGTTGAAGCTTGTTAACGACTACATCTATACCTTCTACTATTGTAAGAACCCAACAAAAATATAGGGCCAGGTTGTAATTAATTAAATTATAGGGGTTAATTTAAAATTTTAGTAAGTTAGTTACAGATTTGACTTTGATTGT
>JAUPMG010178115.1:0-10451 GCA_031762675.1 Pachysandra terminalis
TAATAATAATTAAAATTTTATAAATAAAAATGAAAATAAAATGACTAATAAATTTTAATGAGTTTAGGTCATTACAGGTATGCATCGATCCACCGGTCACTCTATTGACCAGTCTACTGAAGACACTGTGAGTTGCACAGTAGTTTGTAACTTTTTAGGATGACCTAGGTGGATGATGTGGGGCTTCGGCCATTGATTGGTATTGGATTCCGGAAGCAAGATTTGACCTGAAGGTATCTAGCCTACCTGCGGGGAGTCAATCTTGGTGTTTCGAGGTTATTGTGACCATCATCCCACCATTAGGTTTGATCCGAATTGGTTGTGATAGGTTGGTTAATTAGTTAAGTTGTTTGCTCTTGTTGTGATAATGGAAAAGAAGCTTATGATGGTTTGCAATCAGAATATCCACGTGTATGGGCGTGCAGTTAGCGCCCGGAACGAAGAGGGGGCTTCCGGAAATTCCTTGGACCATGTCCTAAATCGGTTATTATTGTTGAGAAGCTTCACATGAGTTCCACTTATCAGGAGGTATTAGTCTTAGTACATTCACTATGGATTCATTTCATTATTTGTGTGTTACTTCCCACTGCATTCATCAGAGGTTATGTGATTGATTCATCTCATCTCATTTCATCTCATATTAAAATACTCATTGTTGTTATTATGTTATTGTTGTACTAACCCTGTGATTTGATCTCCATAAGAAGACAGGTGACTGTTTCATGCTTCTTACTGGGCATCATAGGCTCACGCAACTTTTCATGTTACAGGATGGGAAGATTGACTTAGTTAGTTGTGCTGTTGCTGATTAGTTGGCTTGGATATTTTCTTTTCTCCTTGTTGTCTTATACTCCCGAGGGAGTTTTTCATTTCGATATTTGATATAATAAGGGTGATTGTTGGACCTAGTTGGATCTGATTTTAGACTTGTGTATCCTGGCTCAGCTGAAGCCAAGGATCGTGTTCTTTTAATTGGTTTATGTTCTTTTGTTGATATTTTTATAGTAAGACTTCCACACTCTGATTAAATATTTTAATAAAGGTATCTATTACTTTTATTCTTACTTGTGGTTTGGTAGCAATTCGCGGTCCAGTAGTGGATCCCGAAGGTCTCACCTAGAGATCCATGCAATCCCTCATTGGGAATCGTGTCCAGGATCCGGGGCGTGACAGAATTTCCCTTTGAAGTTGCTATATGTGTGTCTACCACAATACCTATGGCTTACTTTTGGTATGACTTCTCTCAGTGCCTCCAAAACACCATAAAATTAAAATTAATATAGATTTATGTTAGAAACTATTTAAAATTATAACCAATTACATAAACTTGATATGACTAAAGCTTAATAAACTTACCTTCTGATGATCACTTATAATCGTCCATGGTCTGTCATCTAGCATTCCAATACTTAACTGAAGGTGGTGTAGAAAGAACAACCAGCTATTCAACAACACTGAATGCAATCAGAAATAGTCCACTGTTTCCATCTAGTAAAACAGCCGAAAGTAAGACACCACCATAGGGACCTTTTAAATTCCACCCGTCTAGTCCAATAAAGGGTCTGCATCCTTCCAAAAAGTCAAAAACAAACTTTTGAAAATGAGAGCCACCTCAAGTGAGGGCCTATCAAGCTGCATTTTTATTAGACTACATGGATTGGTTACTCTAATGACTTTAGCATATTCCTCTAACTTGGCATATGACCCACTATGACTCCCCTCTACAACAGCCAAAGCTATTTCCTTTGCCCTATAAAGTTGCATCTTGCTTGACTGAACTCCATATGTTTCTCTTAACTCGGTTCTGATAATATACACCTTCATATTAATGTCACTACGAAAACGATGTCCTAGCTTTTTGCAATCCAAGTCGAGTTGGCTTGTGAATTCTTTGTCACACGCACACACGTATGCTTCTTCTCATAAGTTTTTATTTCATAAGTTACTCCATAATACATTGGTGATGCATGGATGTGCCACTTACATGCTTCTCTATTGCACTTTGCTGTCACTCGTGCCTTCTCATTCTTAATTTTTATAATATCAAACCCATCTTGAATTGCATATTCATGCAAAACATCCCTAAAATGCGTGATTGAGGGAAATAATAACCCTTTCTCCAATACTATCTTCCTATGTCTGTCATCCAAAACAAATTCTTTCAATTTCTCTTTAGGGCCCACAAGTTCCAATTCACTATCATAATCACCATTATAATTAGTATCCGAATAGTAATTATCAAAGTATTTTATGCAACTTTCTTCTTCACTTACACCATCACTATAGGATACTGATATTCCCCGAGACACATCTTCATCATCACTCCCAAACCTCCATTCATCTTCAATATTTTCTTATGTTTCATCTTCATTATCCCTAACATCAAATTTTTTAAGCTGCATTGATGAACCCACATCCTGAGTGCATTGAGATATCAGCCCTTCAACTTTTACAAAAACATATACTTCGGACATTCTTTCGTGATGAGATAAAAGTTGCAACACGTCCCCATGAGTCTTCACTTCTCTTGCCTCCCTTGTACCAGGGATCACACATTTAATCAACACATGCTCATATTCCGCTATATTAGCTACTTTGTGTGCATCATTTACTATATCAAGATAACTATATCGAACGGGATCGACATTATCAATGTACCCAACTCCTCCAACATGGTGTACAACCAAGGTAAGTATAGGCTCCGACGATATTTTTCAGCTGGAAGGCAGTATGCACATTAAAATCCAAAAGAAAAATTTTCATGTATGTAAATATACATCAATATATGTGTAAACATACATGAAGAAGCAACAAGTGAAAAATTACTCAGATGTAACAAGTTCCCTTGTTAGATGTTAGGGTTACGGAGAACATTCTTTCTTAGCCCTGATTCAACCACTCCTTCAACAGTGATACACTAAACCACTATAATCAGTAATCCGTCCCCGGAAACGAAAAACAGCTGAGCACAACCAGATATCATGAATTCAATAAGAATCCAAAGAAAACCTAATTCAGTCGGTTGAATCGCATTTGGAGATGGGGCAAAGAAATGAGTAGAAGGCAAAATCCAGCAATCATTGACAAAATATTTTGAACAAAGCACATTCAAAGTGCACAAAATTGATTATTTGGTTGTGCATCTTCTTGGTGCACAAGAAGATTTTGTCATGAATTCAGTGAACATAAAAATCCGTCATGTTAGGAAGGGAAGCATTATTTTACTGAACATGAGAGGAGTAGTTGTGCATCTTTAACAGTGAACGATTAAGGTCACTGAACCAGTTTTTAAGTTCTCAGAGAAAACAAAGAAAAATCCCAATTTCATTGCAATTCAAAGTGCACAAAATTGATTCTACAATTAACAAATGGATTAAGAAAAAAAAAAAGGCATAGATTTACACAATGACCGGCGGTGATGTGAATGGACGATGGAGAATGGTCAGCGGCGAGTGGTTGGCGGCGAATGGTGTTGAGGATTGGGATGCCCTAACAGAAGAATGGAGAAGACGAAGTGAAATTTCTCCCAAAATGTTTTAGGATTTGAATGCCCTCACTAAAGGACGTTCTTGCCATTTGTTGGTTCTGGTTCAACCATGGGTTGAGCCACACACAGGCTTAAGACCAAGGCTTTTTCGTCTTTTTACAAGAAAAACTAACGGCGTTAGCGTTTCTGTTAGTGTAGGGGGGGTATCTGAGACCTGACAGTAATCCAGAGGGGGGTAGTGGGATTTCAAAAACAAGGGGTATCTGACTGAATTGACAGAAACTACAGGGGGTCAAAGTGAAATTTTCCCTTTTCTTTATTATTTTTTATTTATTATTTTATTATTTTAATTTTAATTTTTTATTTTTAAATTTTTTTATTTTTATTTTTGTGTTAAAGATAGATGTAAATCCAACCACCCGACATCCATTTGAAATCCACGGGGTAGAAAATTGCAGTTAGCAGCCTCCCCCTTATAAATTCTGCAGCTTCAAAATAGCCTACAGCTGAATTCCGTGGAATTCATGTAGAATTCGACTTCCAATTCTTTAACGTAAAGTCCAAACGGAAAAATTGGAATTGGAGGCCCCAATTCCACCTTCAATTCCACGAACCAATCGGGCCCTAGTGGATATGATAAGTAGGATTCACAGAATTTGGGGCTGCTAAATTTGATTAACCCTAGGGATATGCACTAATGGATCAAAAAGAAGATTATAAAAATATAATGGCATAAGTTATTAGAGATTCAAACGAATTATAAAAATATAATGGCATAAGTTATTAGAGATTCAAACGAAAAATGGGTTTGCGTAATGGGAAAATTTGTGTAATAAGGAATTTTTCAATTCAGAAAGATATATTATAAGACGTCGTTAGACCTGCTATGATGTATAAAATGTAATATTATTCGGCAATTCAAACACAGTATTTTCGTTCTAAGATGAGAATATTGAGGTGGATGTTGCAAGGTTAGGAAAAATAAGACAATGAGCAAATAACATGTTGACAAGTCTTAGAAGTAGATCCATAAAAAAACCTTTGGTTGAGATGGCTTGAATGTGTACATTCAATACTTATAAATGATGCCTTTTGAGGCATGAGATGACGAGTATAAGTTATGGGATATATAAGAAATAAAGGAAATCAGAAAGGACACAAATGGAATTGGTTATAAATGATTTGAGGACAGATAATTTTTATCAGATGAAGATGATGAAACAAGATTTGGGTTGTTAACCCAAAATAATATTATTATCAGGATAGAGGACAGCATTTCGTCTGGATGATTTGCTGCACCGTATGTTTAATATTTGTACCCTGCATTGAAATGCTTGTACTCTAAAGCATTATAATTGGGGTACAAGCATTTTAGCGTAGGGTACAAACATTTCAAAATGGAGTACATGCCCGGTGCAGCAAATCGTCAAGTTTGGACCAATGAACTAGCATAGACATTTTATTTCTTAAAATCTTAGCCAGCATCTTGCTCAAAGGGTGTGTTTGTTTGCCTGGTTGCGAGAAATAGATGTGACTGAGCGAAGAAAAGATGGATTATTCTTATTAACTCCCAGAATGACATGCCCATTAGAGGATAATCACTCACGACCGCGTCTCTGCAAAGTAAATAATGTATAATATTATAATGACCAAGAACATCTGGTCATCCATCCTCTGTATGAGCAGATTGGACAGAGCTATTCTCCCATGGCAGGAGGAAATAAACCGGTGTGCTACTCATTTCATTTTCAATGATTTTGCTGACATTATTAGAAGATTGGGGCTATGTGCTTTTATTTATCACATCTGGATCGAGCGCAACAACAGAATTTTCAACAATTGCTTCCTCCCCCTGGAGGGTATAGTGTCTAAAATCAGATCTGATGTTTCTATATGAATGATGAGTAAATACCAACTGGTATTTCTGATTCCCAGCTTAACAGGGAACTCTGCGTTCATTGGCAGATCAAAAAAGATTTCAATTGTACCACTCTTCTTCGGTTCAAATGGGTCCCTCCTCCTTCCGTGTTTTATTGTCTTAATACTGATAGGTCCTTGATGGCTTTGAGTGCTGGCGCTGGTGGCAATTTGAGGGATGACCATGGCTTACGTCTCAAGACCTTCTCTGTCACTTGTAATCCACGAAGAATTTTGTTTCATGACCTTGATGCTATTCTTATTGGCTTGGAGATGGCTAAATCTTTAAATGTTTATAAGCTGAGAGTCTATTTGGATTCCAAAAATGCTGTTGCTTGTGTCCTTCGGGACACTTCCCAATCCTGCTGAGACTTAGACAGCTGATTTATGAGATCAAGGATCTGATTCTAAGCTTTACTGATTTTAGTATCTCCCATCAGAAGAGAGAAACTAATGCGGCTTCTGAATTCCTTGCGGCTAGAAGGGAGAGAATTGATCAGATTATATTTTACAATGCGGACAGCCTACCTCCGGAGATTCTCCCCATTCTTGACAGAGATTCCACTGGTTTTTGGTACAACAGGGGTTGAGCATCTTCTCGGGTTGTACTTGGTTTTCCTTGTTTTGGGTTGATCTTGGATCTGTGTTTACCTTGTATGGTCTAAGTTGGACCTGTCATGTCTTCACCTGTTGAAGACCTTGTACATTCTTCTCTCTTTATATCATCACTTACCATTTCCAAAAAAATATTATAATGACGATGACGATGAAAAAGTATTCTGAAGCTCAAGTAGCATTCTAATTAGGGCATTAAAATGGACTAATCTCTCTCTCTCTCTCTCTAGGATCGGCTCCATAGATGTTGGAATAATATCCTTTAAGATTATTCATTGAATATCAATTTTTTTGAGGAGAGAAAATGGAGGAAATCGTCAAACAAACTACAAACCAATTCTTTTTCCCAATCAAAATACTTCCCTTAGTGATTTCCTTTATACAAAATTATGGGAAGTAAGAAGCTATTTCTGTATGTGTTTTCTTTCTCCTAGCTCCCACAAGTTAAAGTTAGTATGGCTTACAATGTGGTTGGTTCAGTTAAATGTGACCTTACACCGGCTCAAAACGAATCCAACTTTACCACTGCCCTTGGTCCCTGATGGTATGATGCTCCCTTTCATTGGAGGGTTCAAGGGATCAAATCTCTCACACACGCACACGCACACTCGCGCATGCACACACACAAATTAAATGTCTTCACTGCATGCTGCACGGTGCATGGATTCATGGAAAGATTGAAAGCCAAGTTAAGCACATTATTATGTTAAAATCTGTAAGTACCCTTTTAAGTTCCTATAAAACTCTCATTGATCTAAAATGTCTTAAACTATATGAACCTGGAGAGAAAGAAAAGCCACTTGTTTGGTGCTTAATATTCAATACAATATGATAAGGATCTGAATTCTAAGTCACACCTGAACAATGTCTTTCTCAGGATATGAAATTCTTAGCAACATATTAATTGCAGTGGACTAGTTCTGAATAAGATGTTAACAATAACAATCCAGTGTTGTATAACTACTTAATCCCCTATGTAGTTATGAATCAAAATTTCTGTGAACTGCGATGTCGATATGATCGGTGTGATCTATAAGTGCATCTTATATCCGAAACAAACTATCTTTCAACATCACACTGATAGAACATTGATAACCTAGCTACATGTTATTCCAATGGACAGAAATTAAACAGAGGTTGTGTCTAACATGGCACAAGCATTTAAGGTTCACACCCACTTGTGAAAGGTCATATGTCAAGGAATGAGTAACTTGCTTCAATTTTTCTTATAACTCACTTGGTCTTGGCATGTACTAGTTAGAGATACAAACATAAAAAAAACAGAATAAACTAATCCCACATGTAAAAATAAATAAATAAATTCAATCCCACATGCAATGTATTGTTAATTGATAAAAAAAATTCTACAATTCTTGTTGTTTAATGGTAGCCATATATTAACATAACAAGAACCCTTTTTTTCTCTTTCTGTGAATCAATCTGAGTGAAAGGAAAGGGAAAGCAGAAAAAGAGTGAAAACTGCATAGATGTACAAATCAAGATTTCATTCATGTTAGAATATTTAACAAAATCCACAAAAAATATAACACAATATTATATAAAAAAATGTTAGATTAAATACACATTCTATGATGCTGACATAACATATATACAAGAAGTTATATGCCATGAATGAAGTTTAGCACTTCAAGTAAAATTATTTACACTATTTTGGAGGAACATACCATTTTTTTTTTTTAGTTTCCATCTAAAAGATCTAAAAGTTGTTAATTGTATTTAGACGATTAGGTACGCTGAAAAGCTTGTTTGAATTATAATCTAAATATTGTTTGAGACAGGAATAAAGCACATGATCATTAATCCATTTTACTATAATATGATGGATACTTTATGATACGATAACAATAGTTGCACTTGAAAAACACAAGCAATCCCGCTAATAAAGTTACCGAAGTGCATCTAATATGGTTAGGGATGGTTCTCATATCTAGCCAAAATCATGATTTTCTTGAAGGGTCTGAAACACATGGATGGATAGTACTGACATTTCTAAGAAAGTAAAAAAATTAGACATTCCTTTGATATGTTGCCCAGGTAAATAATTTCCGATAAAAAAACTCGTTATACTCGTTAAATTTAAGAAACCAACTAATAACATTACTAGGACCCCAAAATGGGTTGAGTTTCCAACAGAATATACATATACCAAAAGAGAAGTGGAACAAAGTTTCTACTCATTTTCCTTCTTTTAACAATTCTCTAATAGCCTTTCTATGAGAAGTAGTAACAATAGTTGAATACTAATTGAAGAAGGCTGATTATTTAACTCTTCATACATTTTATGTTATCCAATCCAAGCAACTTATTTCCAGAGATAGGGAAATATTAACAGTTGCATAAACAATTGAAGGTTGATTCATTGTCTAACTCCACAAATTTCATGGTATCCAAATTAATCCAAGCAACATGAGATTGACATACATTTATCCATTTATCAGAAGTTACTACATAATGGAAAAGTGTGATAATTTTCGAAGTTTTCATATCAAATCAATATCTGGTATTATAGATTGATTTATGGTCAATTATTGGAAATCCTATTATGAATTATTGCAATAATAGTGGTGCTAAACAGCAAATTAATTATTAATTCCATGATATAGACAAAATATCTTTTGCTGCCTTATAACATGAGAAGCTAACAAGTGACATTTTTGGAGTTCATTTTCTTCTGAACCTTCTCAATCTATAGAAACTCTTAGTGGAGAAAGCTTAGACATCAAGAGCTGGATGCTTGATGCTAAGATCCAGAATGCAGTTCCTGTTTATTTCCAAGCTTTTCTTCTAATTTCCTAGAGAACTAGTCAATTACATTTCATTTCAATCTCTTACTGTCCTGTAAATAAATTATGCGAACCCATCTAGAGAGAGAGAGAGAGAGATGCACCTAGACTTGGGCAGCTCAATGATAAGAAACCATGCCAACTAACGTGGACAAGAACACACTAAGAATATAGGGTTTTGTGGTGAAAGCAGTTCAAAACAATGCCCATGAGAGCCCAAAAGACATGGGGGGGACGAAAAAGAGTACTACATGGATGGAATCCATATTTAGATATTACCATACATTTATCTGTCGTGTAGTCACACTCAATGTTGCATTCATGCAAGACAATAGATTGTTTTGTCTGTAGCCAAAGGATTTCATTCAATAAAACCACACAAACCAAATGCCAATCAAACTTGTTTGGAAGCCCACGGAAGAGAGTAAGAAGATAAAGGATACAGACAGCTCATTTCCCTACATTAGAATTTGCAATACCCATCTCTATACGGAAAGAAACAAAAAACTAGGAAAAACCCCACCAATATAAGATATTCGAAAAAAAACCCATCACAAATGGGTTGATTTCCATTACTATAATCGTCAGATTAATTTTTATATATATAATAAAAAGGAGAAGTACAGTGTGTGGACAAGAAATATAAAAAGTCATAATAAATAGCCCATGATATTAGATATCGATAAATACAAAAGGTGTTGACAGGCCAGGTTGAAAAGATTGACCTGCATCTCCTCCATCACTCAGTTGAGTAGAGCAAATTAACTTAGATTCTTGTTGTCTCCTCCCGTAAGAAAAGTTCCATCTCCAGAGTGACTACACTTCACATGATGTTCATCAAAATCCTACCAAAAGGGAAGAAGGAACAGAGAAAAGAAAAGTACAAGAGAAAGAAATGGCAAAAAAGATATCTAATAATCTTCATTAGTAGTAATGAACTTTGCTCGTGTTTCCCTTTCATGGATGAATATGTAGTTGACTTAGAAGCCATGAGAATGGTGGTACATTGATGGATCACAGCCTCCTTGTGACCCATGTCGATTCATTGCTTGTCTTTGGTTGTTGTTTCGACCATTATCGTCTTCTTCATCCATCTTACACCCCAATTTAGCAGCGGCAGCGGCAGCGGCACCAAGATTGAGATAAACCAATCTTGAATCAAGGCTAAGGCTAACCATGTTATTGTTGTTAGGGTCATTGGTCATTGGTGGGTAAATGGCGGTTGGGGAGGGAGCATTACTGTTGCCTTCCTCGCGAGAGATAACGAGAGCTGCCGATTGAACAAGCTCGAGACAGAGCCTAAGTTTATTGGGCTCAATGTGGGATAATCCAGGGACAGCCCCCTTGAAGAGGAAGTCTGAGGTTAGTGTTCGAAGAATGTCAAGTGGCGTGACCCCATCTACAGTTCGAACATTAGGGTCTGCGTGGTGGTCGAGCAAGACGGCCACCATATCGGGGCACACCATTTCAGCTGCAAGGTGCAATGGGCTCTTGCCGGCTGGACCAGCAGGGTAGTTGGCATCGGCAGCACCAAGCTCAAGCAATGCCTTAACAACCTCTCGGCTACAATTCTCAACAGCATAATGTAGAGCAAGTGCTTCATCCAGATTAAGGCCTTCCCCCATGAC
>JAUPMG010178126.1:0-10451 GCA_031762675.1 Pachysandra terminalis
TTGTTTCCCAAGCCAATGCCGTCCTCCTCTTTCCAATTCAATTTGGTGTTGCCTTTTTGTTTCTCAAGCCAACTCAAGTCTTCTTGCCAATTCGGTTCAGTCTTGGTCTCCTTCCAAAATATCTCTTGCTAATTGGCTCTTCTCTCTTTCTAATTCTTTGTTCTTTGTTTTCCTTTTGTTCCAGCCGTTCCCAACCAAGTCTCGACCACCATCTTCCCCTTAATTTTGTTTCTTTCTAAGTTGATTTGCTTGAAGAGTTTCTTATGCTAAAATGCACAACCACCATATACTTTCCAAATTCGACTTCTCCTTTTCAGCCAATTCTTGCCTTAGTTCAAACACCAACCACCACTTTCCAATTTGGTCTCCAATTTAGCCAATTCTATTTCTTTCTAATTCAATTCTGTTTCTCACTAATTCAATTCTTTATTTCTAATTTGGTTACACAACTTAAATTAGATTGAGATTGAAGTCATGGCACTGATTTTTGGATCCCAATTCCAATCATGCCAAAAACGTTTCAAACCTTTGAAAACAACGAGTTGGGCTCGGACGGGTCTGGTCTTGGTCCATTCGAGTTCCCTTCGTTGGGTCGGCTTTAGTCGGGTTCTCCTTGGTCGAGTCGGATTCCATTGGTTGGAGTCGGCTTTGGTCGGGTTCTCCTTGGTCGGGTCGGATTCGAATCGAGTTAACTCGCCTTTGATGAGTTGGGCTGAATCGGTTCGGGTAGCTTTAGTCGGATCGGGTCGGATTCCATTTCCGGTTTTGATATTATTTCTTTTGAGCTAAATCCGACCCACCTAATCTGACCTGTCCGATTTAATCCGCCCGACCTGAGTCTGCATTCCCTTGACCAGGATTGGTCTCCAAAATTGTTTCTGCAATAATAAATTAAGCATAATTAGGACATTTAAAATATAATGTGAAGGTAAAATAAAATTGGTAAATTCTATGTAAAATGAAGGGTTTAATACGAGAAAATGGTAGATAAGTCATGTAAATAAGAATATAATATGTAACAATCCATGACTATCAATCAGCTCCACAAGACCAACAACAAGATACAAACAATACACTTCCCGATGATCAGTCGGTTCCACTTACAAGTTCAACAACCACTATGGTCCACAAACAACAATCAACAATCCCAAGTGTACAACGTGGTTTTGTAGGACTTTCAACCTACCCGGGCTTAATTCCAGTAACTATTTCCAAGCATTTAGGGATTAACACCCAGGGAGACCTTCGACAAGGACGTTTACCCACAAACATTTAGGGATTCTAACCCAGGGAGGCCTTCAAAGAGGACATTTTCCCACAACAACAATTCCAACAAATAGTCAGGTCTCTGGTGATAGCACCTGTTAGAAGCTATCCGTGCGACCATACACACGAACAATCCTTAAGAAGCCATCACAGAAATCCTTTCTAACCAGCAGGCATAATTAATTACAATAATTCATGCATTATATATTATACAAGTTCAAGCAATTCAATCATATTACAAACAGTGGGTGATAACACCCTTCGGAAGCTATCCGTGTGTCTAGACACACGAATAATCCTTAGGATATCATCACAGGAATCCTTTCCCACAAATAGTACAATGAATCACAATTACTCCATCATGCACAATCATATCCTACAAGTTCAATCATATTGTAACAGTAGGATCTCCAGTGATAATACTCCTCGAAAGCTATCCGTGTGCCTAAACACACGAATAATCCTTAGGATACCATCACAGGAATCATTTCCCGCAAACAGTAGGATCCCCGGTGATAACATCCTTCGGAAGCTATCTGTGTGCCTAAACACACGAATAATCGTTAAGTTACTATCACAGTAATCCTTTCCCACAAACAGTAGGATCTCCGGTGATAACACCCTTCGGAAGCTATCCCTGTGCCTAAACACACGAATAATCTTAGGATACTATCACAGAAATCCTTTCCAACATACAAACACAATCAATCACAATTTGTACTATACTTCATGTATGTCAACTAGTTCAATCATATCACAACGGTGGGATCTCCGGTGATTACACCCTTTAGAAACTATCCGTGTGCCTAGACACATGGATAATCCTTAAGATACCATCACTGGAATCCTTTCCCAACGCATACATGCATAATTAATCACAATCCTACTATACATGTACCATCTATTACAATCCTATCCATTATGCACAATCAATCACAATCATGGCATACATGGCATACAAACACAACACGTGGCACTGATGCACTATCAATATATTTACAACGTACATAACATATCATACATTAGCAAGGTTCAATCACATCAATCCATGGTCTAAAATCAAGTTGCAATCATCATATTAGGCGTGGGGTCACAATCCCAAGCCCATTGGTCATGTCCCTAGTCCAATTGGTTCAATCCCCAAAGCTCTGTCCACAGACAATAGAACTGGGGTTTCATCGGTACCTCACTGGTGTACCGGTAGGTGCCGATGGCCCTATTTCAACTAAAAATCATTCCTTATCGGTACCCTCACTGGTGTACTGGTGGGTACTGATGGGGCCGTCTGTGTTAGATTTTCTGGGTTCGTAGACCCTAAGTCTTTGGCATCTAAATCAGTTTGTATCTATCATAGATATCAATATGCATCAAGATTATAATTCTATACTAATCAAATCCTATCTAACAATTCAATTAACATCATAACCAAATCTAATCATGGATCAATCATATATGCTCATACAAATCTAGAATGTAACCCTATCTAACATGATTCAAACACCTATTTACATACTAGATCTACCTAGCATGATTCTAACAACTATCTTAACATATCAAATCTAATTAGCATGATTAACATGAAATCACACTATAATGCAATCAAGTCTTTGGACATCATAACTAACACATAAACACATATAATTCTAAGAATCAATCATATTAGATCTACTAGCAATATCAAATACATCTAATTACATGGAAATCATGCTTACAATGAAATCATAGAAGGCATGCAAATCATGAAATCAAACATAAACGACCACGAAATCCCAATAGAACTATACAGGAACTGCAACTTACATCCTACGCTAGATCCGATGCTCGATTCTACGTGTTCTTCCTCTAATGCCTCTTCTTCTTCTTCCTCCAATATCAGATCCAGTAGCAACCTTCCCTCTCTCTTTCCCAAATTCTCAAATTTCTCCGCAGCCACAAAGCCCTAATCTCCTCTCTCAATCTTATATCTCTTTCTTTCTTTCTTCTCTCAAAACCCAATTCTCCCTCTTCCAATTTGCAGTACACGATCTCCACAATATTCCTTCTCTTACAGCCTTTATCAAATCTCCTTTCTATTCTCCTCTTCTAATTCCAACGTGCAAGACAATCTCCCAATCCTAATTCAGTTAGAAACTAACTCTTCTATATCCTTTAATCTCATTAGCCAATCAGAAACCTTCTAATCCTATTCTAACTAATCCCAATTCCTTTTAATCCCAATCCAACTCTAATTATAAACTTATCTCCAATTCCCTTCTAGAACAAATAATAATATGCTAAGTTATTAAAGTATCCCTAGCTTCTAAGTAGGTCCTTTGATTACTCCACTTAAGCCCACTAGTTCTAGCCCATTAGTTCCAGCCCAATACACTTAAGTTAATTTACTAAACTAGCCCAACAATCTATCTAATGATCCATACGACCAAGACATTGTCTAGACCAAATCAAACTTAGATAATTACAGTACACTCCCCTAAGATATCCTGTAATTACAAATCAATCCTCAACTCAAACAATTATATTACAAACTAGTCCTCAATGTTCTATTTAGGAAGCTACATTATTAAATTAAAAAACAATTACTCATTTATTAATTGTGATATTATATTTTCAAATCCAAGTCACTACAACACTACTTCGAACGGTCCTTCCCATCGAGAAGCAAACTTAGGTTTGATAGTAGGAATTTTGTTTTGTGCCATGTTGCTCGAAGGACAAGTTCACCAACTTAAAAATTTTGGGGTTTAGCCAGCTTGTTATAAGCTCGAGTGACAATCTGATAATAATGGAGATTGCTTTCCAAAGCTTTCTGTCTTCTTTCATCTAGAATGTCCAACTCCTGTGTGCATATAATAGCGAAGTCCCTAAAACTCTAATCAACTTCACTTGCATGTAGGATCCTAATTGAACCAACTTGTAGTTCAACTGGTTGGATAGCTTTTGACCCATATACAAGAGAGAAACGTGTAGCATTGACATCTCTGTGCTTAGTCCTTAATATGCCCATAAGACCTGACGTACGAATTCATGCCATCGTGAGGGCTAATCATACACCAACTTACTTAGGATTTTGATCAAAGTATTGTTGGATGCTTCAGCCTGAGTATTCCTTGAGGACAATAGGGCGTAAAGTTAACATGATTAATCCTATGGAAGGAAGTCAACTCACGAACTGGCCTGTTGAGAGAGGAAGTCCCATTGTCTGAGATGATCCTTCGAGGGACACCAAATCGAGTGATGATGTTATCTTTGATGAACTGAGCCACAGATGCCCCGTTGTCTCTTTGAAATGGAACATCTTCAATCCATTTTGTGAAATATTCTGTGGCTACCAAAATCCAAGTATGTCCCCTCCTACTGTTAGGATTAATTGGACCAATAAAATACAGTCCACAAGTGTGAAAGGGCCCGGGAGCAATCACAGATTGCATCTCATGAGGGGCATTCTTAGGGACATTGTCCTAAACTTGGCATCTAACACATTTCTTCACAAAGTTGGTTGTATCAGCTTCCATTGTAGGCCATTAGTAGCATAGATCTTGCAAGTGTTTGTGCAGTTTTCTTTTTCCTTGGTGGACTCCTCACAATCCACCATCAACTTCCCGAAGGACAATGGTAATCCCATGATTACCTAAATATCACAAGGGAGAATCACTAAAGCTTCTTCTGTATAGGTCTCCCTGCTTTAAATAGAATCTTAGAGATTTTTTTCTTAAGCAAGATTGCTTCAAAGTGATCTTGAGGTAGGATTCCATCTCTGAGGTACTTGATGTAGGGTTCCCTCCAATCAGTTTTAATATGGCCAAGGAATGCCTTCGCTACATCAGATAATTCTTGACACTTTGTGTAAGATGGTTGCAGTTTAGCAACGTCAAATGCCGTCGAAGGCTAGTAAATACCAGACCTCTAAACTCTTTTGTATAAAGAAATCGAGTCCATAAGGCCACAAGTTTCTTGATGCTTAGCATGAAGTCTTTCTACAGCTTCCCCCGGTTCAAGATATCTAAACAGAGCTCCATTAAGCCCTTTAACATAAAGAACTTTACCAAGTTTGGCAAAATTCATCAAAGTTTTGAGGGGAGTTATAGGAGTGTGACAAGAGAGATTGTCAAGATCTTGAAAAACTTAATACCTCCAATTTATCTCTGGAATATGCTCTTCATCATTTGAGGAAGTTGAGTAGGAGTAGACTTTCGAATTACTTCTATTGTAGTTGTATCAAGGTCCATATCAAGTCTACCTCCCAAGTTGGCTATTGCATCAACATGCTTATTCTTACTTCTCATTGTATGATTCTAAGAATAGCTTGAGATCCCTTCGAAGGAGAACTTGTACAGCTCTCCTGGAGGGGGCCAAGTCAAGGTCTTTAACCGTAAATCCCTCATTTACTTGAGAAATGACCAAACTAGAAATATCAGATATTTGAATCCTTTGAATCTTCATTTGGTGAGCAAGTGTAAGACCAATAAGCAGGGCTTCATATTCTCCTATGTTATTTGTGCAGGGAAAGTCGAGCTTGAAGGAGAAGGAGAACTGTTGACCATTAGGTGAAATCAATTCAATCCCAACTCAACCACCCTGTGAGTTACATGATCCATCAAATTTCATCTGTCATTCTTCCTCAGAAGTAACAGATACCTCATTCTCGAAATCATATTGTTCTCGATAAATGGGGAAAACTACTTATGGGCCAGTTACAACTTGTCCTTTAATATCTCGAGGTGTCTCATAAATAATCTTAAACTAGGATATCTATATTAGCCACTTGATATGTCTTCCAAAGAGGATGGGCTGAGATAACAGATACTTCACTAGATCTCCTGGAGTGACTAGGTGAATAGAATGCGAATGTAGATAACGCTTTAGTTTATTCACCATGTTTACGGGGTCTAAACATGACTTATCCACGCTTGAGTATTTGGTTTCAACTCATTACAATAGTCGATTGATGTAATAGACGGGTCTCTCAAGTCCTTGTTCATATTCTTGGGTAAGTAAGCCACCTATAGCTTGATATGTGATGGCGAGGAACATTCGAAGAGGTTTCCCTCGAATTGGAGCCATCATAGTATGAGGATGGGAAAGAACTTGCTTTATCTTTTCAAATTCTTCTTGATGCTCTTCAGTTCATAGAAAAGGTGTATCTTTCTTTAACAAGGATATGAAGGGAGCAATATAAGCTGAAAGACTAGGAATGAACCTTCGAACGTAAGAACCACATCCAAGAAATGATTTCAACTCCTTCTGAGTTCGAGGAGAGAACATGTCAATAACTTCCTTAGCTTTTGTAGGATCGAGACTGATTCCATGTTTATGAATAGTGAATCTCAGGAACTTCCAAAAGAAACTCTGAAGGTGCATTTAGTCGAATTCATCTTAAGATTGTAAATTTAACATATCTGAACTACTTTTTCTAAGACAACGAGGTGATCTTGCTGCTTCTTTGACTTGATAACCAAGTCATCGACATAGTCTTAAACCTCCTTATGGATCATATCATTAAAAATAGTAATCATGGCCCTCTGATAAGTAGTACCATCATTCTTAAGTACGAATGGCATAACTATACAATAGAAATTGCCAAATGGAGTTCTGAAAGCAGTTTTCTCAACATCTTGAGAGGCCATGTGGATTTGGTTATAACTAGAAAACCATCCATGAATGAGAACATCTCATTTCTGGCGGCAGCATCGATAAGGATATCCATCTTAGGAAAAAGGGAAATCATTCTTCGGGTAGGCTTTATTTAAATCTCGAAAGTCAACACAACCGCAAATTCATCCACTCTCTTTCTTAACAAGGAAAATATTTGCTAACCAAGAGGGGTGTTGAATAGGCTTGATAAAGCCAGCTTGTAATAGCTTCTCAATTTCGGTCTTGATTTGTAACTCAATGTATGATCTGGAGGTTCGAGCAACTTGCTTGATTGGATATACTTCGAAACAGACATGAAGCTCATGAGTTACAAGTTGATGATCAATACCCGGAATCTCTTCATATTTCCAAGAAAAAATGTCTTTGTACTATTTGAGCAATGATATGAAGGCTTGCCTTTGTGCAGAATCGTGACTAGCACATATCACAATAGGTCTTTATCATCTGGGCCATCTCTAAATCAGCTTCATCTAATTCTTCTTGAATAGCTTTAACACCATCCTGCAGCTGTTCTGGTGCTTCTTCAAGTCTGAATTGGGAAGCTTTTGTCAACAATGCTTCAGGAGAATGTTGTGATATATTAGCATATGTTGGCCCCCTATGATTGTCATAATCTATATACAGACCTCCCATCCGGAAGGTCTACTCGAATGCATCTTTCCTTTGAGAGTCTCTTGCATTTGCAAGAGACACGTGGTGGACCAGGAGTAGAAGTATAAGGGTGCATCAAAACACAAAGATGACTACAGAGGGAGTGGCTTCCCCTCTAGTTTAATAATTCGACATTCACCCTCAGAGGTGAAGTCATCGTAATGAGCAACCTCAGCAAAATAGGCTTTAGAATCGTCAAATGCCTTTAAGGCATTGATGATAAGAAAAGGGGATTGACCTGGCATGATGAATCTAAGGTCTTCCCAGTAACATAGGAAATTTAAAGGATCCAACTTGGATTTCGAGCATAATGTGCCATAGCTTCTTTTTCCATTGAGTGTTGAATCCCAAAATTTGAGTTGTCTTAGGAATGATCCTGTCCTTCGAGACTCCAATCGCCTCCAGTATGCAAAGAGATAGAAGGTTTACTGAAGATCCATTATCAACACGGGACCTTCGAATGTCAACACCTTGAAGTGTAGAATTTAGGGGCAGAGGTCTGTTATGATCTTCAAAAGGAGCCATTATGTCCTCTTCCGCGAAGGTTATAGCATTCTTGTGGAGTCGAGGAGTGTAATAGACAGTAACATCAACATTATAGCACTCATAGTGGTGTCTTTCGATGAAGGAGAGTAGTACTCGAGTGGCTTCATTGCACATCTCAGGCCTGAACTCCATATCTTTGAAGAACGTCTGGAACTTTGTGGTTGTTTGCAGAGCGCTACTTAGCTTAGCCTTCAGATCATTCTAGATATCCATAGGAGTAGCAAACATACGCGCTACTTATTTTCCCTTTCTCTTGTGCTTTAGGATAGGATCAGTGTGCACTATTGCATTTAGGAAATCGATTTCTCCTAGAGACAATCTGGCATGGAATAGATTTTGCAGAGCATAGAAATCAAGGGTGGTATGCTTAGCATTGTGATGAAACCTGCAATACTTGGAAGACTTCTTACCTACCGTTGAAGACTCATTTTCGATAAAAGGAAGGGCAATACGATTATCCTTGATCCATTCATCAAGTAAGACATCCAGTTGAGTTGGGGAATAGGTTACTCAAGAGGTGGTGTCCGTCTCCCCTTGTTGTTTGTCTTACTCTTGTTTTTCGAAGAAGTCTTCTCAGGCTTATTAGTAGTCACAACAAGAATTCACTTCTTCTCTCCCTTTTTCTTAGCATAGGGAAGAGAAGCACCTGTTCTCTTGGTTGCTTCATGCATATTGGTGAAGCTATCATTGTTTACATTCTCCAAGTGTACTCGGTATGTGAGCAACATACCATTAACACAGATCTGAATAAATTTCTCCTCGGGAACTATCTTAGTGCAAATGATTACCAAATCTCTAAATCGCTTGACATAGGCCACTAGTTCCTCACCTGGCTTCTGGCTCTCGTGACTGAGATCGATAATAGTAAAATTTTGCTCCGTAATAAATAATTTATGGTGGAAAAAAGCAACCATTTCTTTCCAAGTCTGAAATGATCCAGGCTCTAATTGGCTATACCATGTATATGCTCTTTCGGAGAGTGATTTAGAGAATTCGTGAAGGCGAAGTTCTTTATTCCCAGCATAAGCTCCTAAGGCTTCAATAAAATGACTTACATGCTCTTTGACATTCCCAGTTTGTACAGTAAACTGAGGGAATGTGAGGCTTTCATAGTCCTTCGAATATGGTTCATTAAGAAGGTCTCCAGGATACGGAGAACAAAAATACTCTTAATCCAACAGTATCCTTCACATGGGACTTTTGAAGGAGAGCTTCAACATCAGTGATAGTGACGAAGCAAGTTTTGGAAGTTGAAAGTGTTGCTGGTATGGTTGAAGGTGAATCAACTATTGGAGATACTCCGGGAGTAGTTTCAGAAGAAAAATCTACACCAAATTTGGCAAGAAGGGTAGTTAACTGAAATTGCAAGACTTGAATTTCTAAAATAATAGGTCTCGCAGTTGTTGAAGGATCAGCAAATGGTGTAGGAATAGGTTCTTCTGGCTGACGATACTCAGGAATTTCTTCCACTGTAGGCGCAACATTCGAAGTGGACGGATCCATGGATAATGACTAGTGAGAGAATAACAAAACACTTGAATACTTTCAAGATACGACTACGGACTTCCCAGCAAAGTCGCCAATTAATGGTGATGCAGAATTTATAACAGATAGAAACTCGAATGATTTTGATTTATAAAATTAGAGTTCACTAAGACAAATACATCAACATAGATATAGTCCAAAAAGTCTGTCTTAAGATAGCCTAAGCTGTCGCATAGTTGTTCTATCAAGAGCGTTTCTTTTCAGGGTGACCTATAAATAAGACAAAGAGAGGAGATCGAGATGTCAGGTGTGCTAACAATAATGCACACCACAAAGCAAGGGAACGTCGGTGTTTGAAGGACACATGTCCCTCTTTTGTCTCTCGAGGAGTCAGATAAATTATCATTTTTAATCTCTTTTACATATCTGTGAGTCGGAGAATTAGGTCTCACCATTTCATCAACTTTCCAATTGATAAGTCATGAACAATGATCCTGATTTGAGGGCATGCTCCTTTATTTACAGAGAAAATCATCCAAAATATCCTTTCTTGACCAGGACAAGTGTCAATCGGAACCATGTTCAGAGAGTTAATTGGAAATATCTCCATATAGCAAGCATATCCAATGCCTAAGCCTGATCAACATCCATAATTTATTTTCAGAAGGAAATTGTAATGAGTCACTTGATTTCAAGTGGATGATAAACCTGCTCTGTGATGGGTTGCCTTAGGATCCAAGAAATCACGAATCATATGACGCGTATAACAGTCATACACACACACACACACACACACACACACACAACGTATCCATTTTTATCCCTACTATTCCTGATAAGGCAATATCCCC
>JAUPMG010178147.1:0-24103 GCA_031762675.1 Pachysandra terminalis
TTGTATTATACTTCCGCTTATGTTCTTATATTGCTTGCCACTCCCATAGCAATATGGGGTGAGAGTCGCAATCCGACTCGGTTATGGAACCATGGATCTAAACTGGTTTGGGTCGTGACATGATCATAGTTACTGTATTGAATGCTTAACTGAATTCATATTGATTGTCAAAAATAGGCGCGCATCCTCTACAGCGGGATGGTTACAACCATCCTTTTTACAACGCCATTTGAAGGAAGCTACGATGGGGGTATCACTGGTACAGGGTATTGGTGGCCAGGGGCGGAGACTGGAATTTATTTTGGGGGGAAGATATTTTTTTAGGAAGGTAAAATTTTTTTTTTTTTTGTGAGTGGTTTTTCAAATCAACTAGAAAAAAATTATTAAGTACAAATTTCATCAAAAATCTTTTTTCTTTTATTGATAAAAATAAGATTGAGAATAGTATCTTTTACAATTGTCCTCTACGAGTCTTCATGCTTTGGAACCGCTGCACGATTACATCTTAGTGTTCATTGTGTTACATATAACAAATATAAATAAAAAATAAAAAGAAATAAAGGAACAAAAAAATCGTTAATGTATGGATGGTTATCATAAGAGTCCTATTAAATATAAAATGTATAAATAGGCAGCAACTCAACCCTTCCGTTTTGATATTAATGCAGGGTAAATATTTAATCCTACAAAAGAAAAGAAAAAAAATCAGGATTAGGAATTTGGTTATCACATGAGATTCACAACCTTCCTTCAAGTTCAATGCAGAACCCAATCACTATTACTTCCTATGCTTGAATGATAGGAGAGAGAGAAATCAAGTAGACTTAATCAAAAAAGAGAGAGAGAGAGAGAGAGAGAGAGAGAGAGAGAGAGAGAGAGAGAGAGAGAGAGAGAGAGAGAAGTTGTAGAATTGAGGTTGACTCAAGGTTTTTACCAAAAGAAGCCAAACAAAACCTAGAATCGGAGAAGGCAAATAAATCAAGAAAATGTAGATTATCTCGTGAGTCGTGTTAGTGAAGGATGAAAATGGGAAAAAGTTATTGAAAGGGGGCAATAGACAATATTTTAGGGGAGCAAAAAAAATTTGAGAGGGGGCAATACGAAATATTTATAAAAATAGTACCTCTACAATCCAAAAATTGAGGGGGTGGGGGGGAGCAACTGCCCCCCTCGCCCCTATGTAGCTCCGCCCTTGTCGGTGGCTTATTCATAGGGTACCCTATCTACGTGGCTTTCTCTGATTGGCGCTGCAAGGATGACTGTAACCATCCCTTTGTAGGTCAAAAATAGAAAGTCAAGGACAATGGAACGGGCTCGCATCCTCACTAGCAATGCTTACAGCGATCCAAACAACACTGTTGAGATGCTGCCACGTGGGGTGCCAAGAAGGTACCCAAGGGAGATACCTAGGGAAGGGGGGTACCGATGGCTTATTCATGGGGGTACTAAGGGTGGGGGTACCGGTGCCTTATTCATGGGGTACCAATAGAGGTGCAAATGGGCTAGCACGACATGGCCCGCGACACGTTTAGCGCGGGCCCGTCGTACTTTCAGGTTGGCACGGCCCGCGGCCCGTGCCGTGCCCATTTTGACAAATGCCAGGCCAGCACGACATGAGGTCCGTGGCAAGGGCTGGGGCGTGCTGTGCTGGGTGGGTGTGTCGGCGTGCTGGGTCGTGTGCTGGGCTGCTTTTCTGGGCCTCCCACTTGCCCATCGTGCCCGAATATGATATTTTTTAATAAATTATAAAATATACTAAAAGATTATTAAAAAACTTGTTAAAACTTAAAAAATTATAAATTTAAACTTATAAAATCTATAAAATTTTATAAAATATATAAGTTTACACATATAAAAAATTATAAATAATATAAATGTAAACTTATTAAATTTATGGAGACTTGTAACAACTTAAAAAAATTATAAATTAAACTTATAAAAAATTTGACCATTTATGAAAATATAAGTTTAAACTTATAAAACTTAAATGTTTATATAAAATTTATAAGTTAGAAATTATTTACAACTTGTAAAATTTATATAAAAATCTATCTAAGTGAAAATTAATATTTACAACTTATGTAAAACTTATATAAACTTATTAAAATTTATAAAACTTAAACAAAAATATAAATTAAATTTATAGAAAATTATAAAGAATCTAAGTTTAAATTTATAAAACCTGTAAAAGCGTATAAAACATATAACTTTAAACTTATAAAAAATTATAAAAAATTGTAAATAAATATAAGTTTAAACTTGTAAAACTTGCAAGTTAATTCACAACTTATAAAAACTTATACAACTTAAAAGGTTTATATAAAAAAAACTTATAGAAAATTTATAAGTTATAAATTATTTACAACTTATAATACTAATATTACTTAACTAATACAAGTGAACAACGATATGAGCAAATGAAAATTAATATTTACAACTTATGCAAAACTTATATAAACTTATTAAAATTTATAAAACTTAAACAAAAATATAAATTAAATTTATAGAAAGTTATAAAGAATATAAGTTTAAATTTATAAAACCTGTAAAAGCGTATAAAACATATAACTTTAAACTTATAAAAAATTGTAAAAAAATATAAGTTTAAACTTATAAAACTTGAAAGTTAATTCATAACTTATAAAAACTTATACAACTTAAAAGGTTTACATAAAAAAACCTTATAGAAAATTTATAAGTTATAAATTATTTACAACTTATAATAATAATATTACTTAACTAATAATACAAGTGAACAACGATATGAGCAAATGAAAAAAAAATTATTTTATTTATTGAATCAAAATTGTACAAAGGATTTGAGTTGATAACTGCATCACTATAGTATGAGCACATCCCAACTAGGTTGGCACCTACTCACCTATGTATTATTTGCAGGTATTTACAAACTAAAAACTCAAAACATACAACTAAAAATTACATTGAACGAAAAGAAAAAATTTACAAATTAAGTTATAAATTTTCAAACTGTACTTCAAGTGAATTCAAATCAACTTTACCCTTAGTGCCTTTTTTGGCTGTTGGGAGGGTAAATTTAGTCAAAATCTAATTTTTAATTAAAAATCCGGTCACAACTAGCCGTCATTGAGAAAAAACAGCTAGTTTTGTCTGATTTTCGGCCATAATTTTAGCCAGAATCCGGCCAAACTGGCTGGATTAGGCTAACCGGGCCGACGCGGGCAAGCGTGCCATGCCGAGCCCTCGGGCTCTTGTGTCCACGCACGGGACTGGGCTGGCGTGCTGTGTCCGCATGTCGGGCTGGGCGGCCTGCGGGCCGTGCTCAGGCATGACATGCTGGGCTCCAAAGTGAAGCCCAGCACGGGCACGACTTATGAGCCGTGCCGTGCCTAGGCCTGCCCTAACCGGGCAACACGACCCATTTACTTCTCTAGGTACCAAGGTGTGTGTGTGTGTTGGGGGGGGGTACCCTGTTCATGTGGCGCCCCCTGATTCGTGCTGTCTGGATCGTTGTAAGCATTTTTCTGCAGAGGATGCGAAGCTCAATGAAACTTGAGTACTGAGTTGACAAGGGAAGATACTGTTTAGGACGAATCCAGACCGCCAGACTAGACCGGACTGCCAACTCAATCTGGGTCATGATTGGGCCAAGGCCGGAGGATTGGTGTTGGGCCCAAACTGGCACGAGGCAGAATATGGGCCCAGGCTATGATCAAGGTAGAACGCTGGACCAATAGTGAGGAAACATAATTTCTATTAGTGGGCCAGGTGTCAACAAAAGAAGAGAAATAACCACCCATCATCCATAAAACTGTCAAACGGTTGCAATGGAGGGTTATAAGATAGAATCGGTCAAGACGAAAAGAGACCTCCACAGCAAGTCAACTCAAAAGCTACACATAGCTTGGTCTTTGATCCCCAATGATCATTAGTTAGCCCTTAGCTTCTACAAGAATCATGCTGCACCTACTTCTTACTTTGAACTAAGTTTCTCTCAAAAGATCCCTCTAGTCGGTAATAAAGGAATCCCAGTTGAGAGATCTATAGAAACCCTCTCGATAGTCCCTTGCGTGCTGATCTGTGCACCCGTAAAATAGTGTAGTCACGTTCCCACAGTTAGATCCCAAGGAGCCGCCGGAGGTTTTGTACATTCTTTGTCCATATTACTTCGTGTCTTTCAAGTTAGAAGGTTTACCTTCTAAGTTGTATGTTAACTTATGTTCTAGTTGTTTTATATGAAAGTGTTGTTAACGCGTAAAATCAGTATTTCTGGTTCAGCAACTAATCCTTCGATATTGGGAACCACACAATCGTCTGACTCAAAATCGGTCACACATCAACTGATCTACATTAAAAACTAACTTACGCAATTTGATTCACATTACCTTTCTTCAGGTGAACTTGTAAAAGTTCTGGCACGCCCCGCACCCCTTCGGCCTCACAACCGAAAGAAACCGACAATCAACTGGGAAGAGAGGAGGTTTGGTTTTTTGGACCAACATCTTTTGGCATGCCCGATGGGACGCATTTGGTGAAGCTAAATGGTACCAAAAACTAGAATAGGCAGACAGTCAGGCGATGACAACCGTGAAGGAGTGTTGCTTATTATGGACACCGTCCAATAGGAAGCACTAGAGAGTAATACCGCGTTGGCCGAAACAGTAGGCCAAGCTATCCCAAACACAGAGGTAGGATCACCATCCACTTCATTTAATAATAGTGTTCTGATTGCTTTGCAAGCCATAAACCATACCTTAAATAAGGATAAGCGCGGATTAAGGACGCACTTACGTGGCCATTGTGGAAGGATTCACTAGAATGCCTTTTGAGATGGAATCCTTGATTAGGCGTGAGCACAATTTGGTCGGAGAGAGTGAAAGCTCGGCCAGGAGGAATGTTAATGAGAATGAAATATTTAATCCTATTGAACAATCACCAGCCAGGCCTAATCCAGTAAATGAACGGAATGAGCCATTTGCCCATAGCAGCTCGGGACAGGCCGACCAAGGGTTGCCAAAGGTTGAAACACAGGCAGCTGGACCAGTTAGAGGGATGGAAAGAGACCAGGTATATCACTGGGTTCAAGAGGTAATGGCCAACATGCCAGCCCGATGGTTTTCTAGACCGTCATACCGTAGAGATTCAGTAGATCTCAGATATGAGTTTCCCAGGGAATATAGAATCCCCGATTTTTTACTATTCTTAGGAGAAGATTTTCAATGAACCATCGAACATGTGGGCCGATTCACAGTACAATGTGGGGAACTATCACCAAGTGATTTTCATAAACTAAGGCTGTTCGGGGACTCCTTAACCAGCCAAGTGTTTACTTGGTATACAACCATGGCACCCAATACTATCCAACATTGGGTAGAAATGGAAGAAAAATTCCACTCCCAATTTTACCGAACTGAGCTTGAGGTGTCTATGGCCGATTTGGCCCGGCTAAGGCAATTGCCGGATGAAACGGCAGATAGCTACATAGGGAGGTTTAAGAGGGTGAGGAATATATGTAGGATAGTCCTTGCCGAGACGGAATTCGTAAAACTGGCCCAGAATGGTTTGGATATTGAACTTAGAAAGAAGTTTGAAGGAATGGAATTCAAAGATTTGATCGAATTATCAACTAGAGTGGCCAAATATGAACGGATTTGCAGGAAGAAAGTCAAAAGAAAAACGATCACCATTGGGACTTACTTTCAAGATCCCAATTACGAGTTAGCTTTGGCAGAAGTAATAGCCAATAAACCCTTTACTTGTACGGCTTTGAAGAAAAAGCTTGCCAGTACACAAACGGAAGGAAAGAAGAGTTCCCCTGAAAAAGGGAGGAAATTGTTCATCGACATATCAAAGGCTGATGAAATCTTTGACCATCTCCTAAGAGGAAAATTCATCAGGCTACCGGAAGGGCATAAAATGCCTCCGGCCGATGAAATGAAAAAGGGGGAATATTGTAAGTGGCATGGGTCACGCACTCACTCAATTGCTGATTGTGCTGTTTTCCGTGCAGTGGTACAGAACAATATCGACCAAGGTTTGCTTCAGTACCCTGATAAAGGAAAGGAAGTAATGGAAATCGACATCGATCCATTTCCAACAACTTTCCCAGTCAACATGATTGATTCCAAGCTCAAGAACCCTCGATTGAAGGTGGACTTGGAGCTAGGGAATAATGTTTCCTTCGGAGAAAATAAAATTGACAAAGGCAGGCCGTTAGCATGGAATAGTCACCGTTTTGAAGACTGATTGGTTTTCCCACCTGGCCATTCGAATGTCCAGAACGAATCCCACCAATCTCGCAATATTTGCGACAGATGTCATGAAGACATGAAAAGACAAGTTAGGCACACTGGAAGAAATTACCGCCAGCCATGGTAGCCACCACCTCAGCAATATAGGCCAAACTGTCATCAGGGGCCTCTCGAAAGATGGTACCTAGGTAGAGATAATCATTCATACAACGCCCACCCAAGGATGATCAGTGATAAATGGACTAGGGTGGTCCACCTAAAGTTCGACTGACCAGGGTACGAGATGAATTGAGCCCAAAAGAGGTGTTGTCAAAGAGAGCAAGTAGCTATTAGGGAAATATCGGTCAAACAGAGGGAGCACAGAGGAATGGTGGTTGCAAGAAACCACCAAGGAAAAAATAAAACCCAGATAATGGCTTCAGGTAAAGAGAAGCCATTAGCAATCTAGGACAAGAAAGAAGCGTCCCCGGAGCTTACTTTCATAGAGGAAGATGATGGGTTGTTGTTAGATCAACTTTTAGCACAGTTCCAGGGCACTGATACCTCGGAACAGTCACCACTGATGTGTGACAATTTCCCGGATGAGAAAGTCAACACTAAGGAGAGTTAGACTATTCAGTTCGGATCATTTCCTCCAGTGACCATGGACTGCAACATGATTTTCATGCTACCAATCTCTTTCCAAGCGAAAGAAGAGTATGAAGAGGTAGGTAACGAGGAAGAGGAGGAACAAAGCGCCACGGTGGCTACATTGGTCAATGCACAGGAAAAACAAGACCCGGCTAGTCAGGTAAGAGTGAACGGTGAAGGTTACCAGCCCATGATTGATTTCGACGGTAAGGCTAATAAAGTAACCTTTGAAAAGCCATCCTTAAGGATGGCTCAACATCTTTGGCCATTGTACATCAATGTACGTATGGGCGACATTCCCATCACCAGAGTTTTGGTTGATAATGGTGCATCCGTAAATATTTTGCCGAACAGGGTAATGAAAACAGTGGGCAAGACAATAACTGATCTAATTTCGACCGAAATAACGACTACTAATTTTGCAGGGGGAACTTCAACCACTCAAGGAGTATTACCAGTAGATTTAGAAATTGGGAGAAGGAAGGGTTTGACTGCCTACTTCGTGGTGGAGTCATCCTCACGTTACAATGCAGTTCTGGGGCGTGATTGGATCCACTTCAATCTTTGCATACCATCATCCCTCCATCAATTCCTAATCTTCTGGAATGAAAACAGAGTTGAAATCATCAAGGCAGATGGACGACCGTTTTTATTAGATTCTAATTCGGCCAAAGCTTTACTTTATGGGGGGAGATAAGGCCAGTGAAGTTTACAAAGAACATAAATAATGACCGACCGACAGGAATCTCAGTGACGGTCGATCATGAACTAGATCAAGATGAAGCAGAACCGACAACGATAATTTGCTATCTGTCAAGCTGGGATTGCCATGATGGGTGTGGAAAGAAAGAAAGAGAGGCTGGCCATAGTCAAGGCCACCATGTTGCGACTGAAAACTTACATGAATAAAAGGCAATTAGATGAAGAGGTTTCAGTTGAATCAACCGAATGTGTCGTGGAAGATGACATGGGTATAGATGAAGGGCTATCCATGCAAGACATCAAGCCAGCTCCTGGAAGATGGATGACGTGAAGGCAGAAGTACAAGACCCTTTGGAAGAAATAGAGTCAGGCACTATAACCGATCATCGACCAGTTTATGTAAGTAGTTTGCTCCCCGAGCAATGTAAATATCTGTTGATAGAGTTACTTACTGAATTCCAAGATTGTTTTGCTTGGAACTATCATGAATTACCCGGTTTAGACGGTAGACTTGTTGAGCATCAGTTACTCCTAAAAATAGGTTATAGACCTCATAAATAGCCGGCAAGGAGAATGATGGCTGGAGTAACGGAAAAAATAAAAGAAGAAATTGAGAGATTGCTCAAAGCAGGCTTCATTCGACCAATCCATTATGCGGAATGTGTTTCGAATGTAGTACCTGTCATGAAGAAGAATGACAAAATCAGGGTATGTATTGACTTTAAGAATCTCAATTTGGAAACCCCTAAAGTTGAGGACCTGATGCCAATGACAGATTTGCTGATTGACAGAGCGGCCAAACACCAAGTACTATCTTTCATGGATGGCCATTCTATCTACAATCGGATTAACATAGCGGTAGAAGACGTGGAAAAAACCACGTTTCAAGGGCCTGGGGCAACAGGCTTATATTGTTGGCTTGTAATGCCGTTTGGATTAAAAAATGCCGGAGCCACGTATCAAAGGGCAATTAATAGCATTTTCCATGATATGATGGGCAAGAACATGGAAGTTTATATAGATGATATGGTAGCAAAATCGACAAAATTAACAGAACACCTCAAGCATCTGAGAGCCTCATTCGAAAGAATGCGAAAATATAAGCTGAAGATGAATCCTTTAAAATGTGCATTTGGGGTATCGGCAGGGAATTTCTTGGGGTTTTTGGTACAACAAACAGGGATTGAGGTAGATAAAAACAAGGCAAAAGCTGTCATAGAAGCAAAGCCACCGGATAACAAAAAACAATTGCAAAGATTCCTTGGCCAAATCAATTTTCTCAGGAGATTCATCTCTAATTCAGCCGAGAAATTGGTACCTTTCGCTCCTTTGTTACGGCTGAAAGAAGAAGAGGAATACAGGTAGGAGGAACAATACCAAAAAGCTTTTGATGCCATTGAAGAATATTTAGTAAATGCTCCAATATTGGTTAAAGTTATACATATCGGCGGTCGAGAAGTCTATTGGGATTCTCTTTGCACAAGAGAACGACAAAAAGCATGAGCAGGCGGTATACTACCTAAGCAGGTTTTTGTTACCGGTGGAACAGAGGTATACGACCATTGAAAGGCAATGTTTGACCTTGTATTATACGATCATAAAGTTGAGACATTACTTGATAGCTTCTACAGTATTAGTAATTTCCCCAACGGGCATAATCAAATATATGTAGAGCAAACCATATTTGAGGGGAGAATAGGGAAATGGATCTTAGCATTGTCAGAATTTATGTTTGTTTACATCCCTCAGAAAGCAATAAAAGGCCAAGAAATACCAGACTTTTTAGCCAATCACACTTCTGGTGATCCTACTGCACAACCCAAACCCATGAAACCACTTAGGGGTCCAGTGGAGTTTAGATTGTAACCTTCATTCCTTCGCGAAGGTCTGTAATGCAATGTTGAGGTGCTCTTCATGTTCTTCCTTCGAATTGGAGTAGATCAAAATGTCATCGGCGAATACAACAAGGAACTTGTCTAGGTGGGGCCTGAAGACTCTCTGCATCATATCCATAAATGCTGCCGGGACGTTAGTCAGCCCCAATGGCATGACTACGAACTCAAAATGTCCATATCTCGTCCTAAACGTCGTTTTCGGTACATCCTCTTCCTTAATCCGTAATTGATGATATCCGGATCTAAGATCTATCTTGGAAAAGCAAGATGCTCCCTGTAATGGTCGAACAAGTCATCGATGCGCGACAACGGATACTTATTCTTTACTGTGATGTGATTCAGCCTCCTGTAGTCTATACATAGTCTAAGAGATCCGTCTTTCTTCTTCATAAATAGGACATGCGCTCCCCAAGGTGAAGAACTCGGCCGAATGAACTGCATGGCTAATAACTCATCTAACTGCTTCCTCAATTCCATTAACTCGGTGGTTGCCATCCGGTATGTCGGTAGTGCGATGGGCTGTGCTCCCGCGATCAACTCAACGCAAAACTCCACTTCGCGCTTGGGCGGCAATCCTGGGATGTCTTGGAACACTTTGCTGAACTGGCTCACAATGGGTATCTCTTCCCAATCTTTCTTCCCTTCAATGGACCAAAGATCTAAATAGGTAGATAAGTTGGGCATTCCGGATCTCGAATCCAATATCTCAACTAGGTCACCCTCCGGGGTTAGAAAAGAGACAACTCGGTTGTGGCAGTCTAGCTGCACATGATGTGCAGCTAGCCAATCCATTCCCAAGATGACGTCGAACTCATGCATATCAAGGACAATCAAATCTATGGGTAGTGCAAACTCATTTATCATAATCAAGCAAGACTCACACACCAAGTCTAATCGTGCCGTACCTCCTACCGGATTGGTCACTACTAACCTTTTCTCTAGGTTCTTCTTGTGTAGACCCAAACAGTGAACAAGGGTTCGTGAAATGAATGAGTGGGAAGCTCCAGTATCAAATAATACTCGTGCAGAAACATGGGAGAGACGAATGGTACCTTCCATTACTTCGTTCTGCTGTGACTATCTTAAAAACCTTTCCCATCTGAGGTGGTGGTAGGAGTCGTGGCTGCGAGGGTCCACTCGGTCCTTTGTGAGGCAGCATTTGTTGGATCGGGTTGGAATTCTGAGTGTAGAGCGGCTTGGGTACCAGTTGCTGTTGACCTTGAATTTTTTTTTGATTTGGATTCCGTGGTGCTCGGCACTCCCTATAGTCATGACCTTGCTTCCCACAGTTATGGCACCATATTGGAAAATTCCCAAAGCTTTGAAAGTTAGACGATCCCTGCGTCCTTTGCTTCTTATGCGCTTAAGATGCGTTGCCCCTGAAGTTTCCCTGCTTAGGATGGTTCTTGGTATTCTTCTGCTCCACAGTCCTTTTGAATTCTACCATATCCCTCTCAACCTTCCTAGCACAGTTTACCACCTTGTGGTACTCGATGAACTCCCTCACAATCAACCTGCTACGAATGATCGGCTTCAAGCCGTTCTCAAAACGAAATGCCATATTCTCTTCATCATCCGCGGCGTACGTTGCAAACTGAGATAGTACTGTGAATATGGCGGCGTACTCCATCACCGTCATGCTCCCTTGTTCGAGTTTCATAAACTCAAGCTCCTTCTCCCTCCTCGTAGTCTTTGGAAAATACTCCAAGTAGAAAACTTCCTTGAATCTTGCCCAAGTGGTGACAGTTATGATCTCTAACGCTGACTTCCACCAACGGCGCGCTTCACCTTCAAGCATGAAGGCTGCAAAGCGAACCATGTCAATATCTTCAACCTTCATGACCTCAAAGATGTGCTCCATAGAGTCGATCTAGTTCTACGCTTCAATTGGGTCTAATGCTCCCTTGAAAGCTGTCGGGCCAAGTTTCTTAAAACTCTCGAGACCGGAGATGTCCTTCTGTGTGACGCTCTGAAGTTGGGCTTGTTGTCTTTGCATCATATCCTCCATTTCTCCTAAGGCTTGGTGTACACCGGCCAAGTGAGGATCCCCTTTGTGATCTCCCACCAATGGCGGTTCATTGGCGTGTCGACTCCTTCTTCTTACATAATCCTCCGCCAATGGTGGTTCATTGGCGTGTCGACCTCTCCTTCCAGCCATAGAGAAATCACAGTACCTGTCGAAAGAATTTACACATCCGAATTTCTTGTAAGTAAGAACTCCAGATGGTTAGAGGCTAACAAACAACACATAAACTTGTGAAAGAACGACACATCAAAAACTTTAAATTTTTAATTATAATATTTTAAAAAATCTGATTTAAAACGAAGAACTATAGCTCTGATACCAACTTTGTCACAACCCAAACCCATGAAACCACTTAGGGGTCTAGTGGAGTCTAGATTGTAACCTTTATTCCTTCGACGAAGGAAGTGGCAGTCAAATCATAGCTAGAGCAAAAGTGAATGTAAATACATTCATAAAATCTTAAATTAGAAATTTTTACTGTAGATATTTACAATGTAGCCAGCGGAAAAACAAAATACAGTTCTAAGTTAAGAAATCAGATTTCACTGGAATACTATCACAAGTTTCCCCAAAAAGAAACATTTAGACCAAAATATCAGAGTAAACCCAAAACTTTACAAGCATTACAATGTTTCACTCGCAATAGTAGTAGTCTTCCTCTTCTCCAAAGTCCTCCTTGGTGGTGCTTTCGTCAGCAGTAGTCTCCTCTAAAGATCCTAAAATGTTTGCTAAAACACGTGAGCTATAAAGCCAGTAAGTAAATAACATCAAGAATGTAAAAGATTATCCCAGAGATCAATCATTTACCATACTTTTTGTCCAAATTCTAAGGAAAACAGACAATGTAATGCATGTGGTAATTTAAAAGATTATCCCAGAGATCAATCAATTACCATACTTTCTGTCCAAATTCTAAGGAAAACAGACAATGTAATGCATGTGGTAATTTATTTATTATGCATGCTGTGTGCCTAATTACAGTAGTCACCAAGGTGATCTAACAATCAATCTAATATGTAATGCAAATGCAACTCTTTCAGAATGGCAATGTGGTATGTTTCCTCTTGATCCAGTCTCTATTCGGGGTGTCCCAGCAACCTGAATTCACCCCAGGATGTTCCAGCAACATGAAATCATCCCCCGTCGTAACGGTCTATGGAATAGGACTATTCTATGTGTACAACATAGTTTTAAGGGCTTTCAACCTAGGAGGCACAACTCCCCCACTTATTTTTGATCAATGGCATACACCGAGATTTGTACCCACGTGCGGGTCCCCCAGGAAAACACGACACTTGACAAACTACAGAGAGCTCTGTCTGTTTCTTGGGTACAATGCCCTTAGGCAAAAAGAGAGTCTATTGGGTTAGCTATTTCCTCAACTCACTCTTGCCAGTCTCCTCACTAGGTGTGATCTCCACATCACTCTCATTTAAATCACGAGACGCAACCCTGTGGTCTCGAAACACAGTGTCATACTCTTTGACCAAACTATGGTATAGAGTCAATGTAGTGCTATGAAGGGGTGCACATTAGCTAAACACACAATTTCTAGTGTACAGGGTGCATTATAATTAACTAGGGTGTACATTTCATACATTTCAATGTAGTTCTACATAACCTCTTACCAATTCAAGTTATAAGGTGAGAGCTTCAACATAAATCATGCTAGAGTGAATATATCATTTATTCCAAACACAAGACATATAAATGCGTGTTGATTAATAGATGCCCAAGTATAAGGCTAAGAAGGTCAGGTTCGGTGACGTCTTTGGTGGACCGAAGTCTAACTCGGCGACCCCTTCGGCGGACAGGACTGAGATTCGGCGACAAAACTAGGGAGATAATTTTCGGTGAACTCTTTGGCGCTCTGTTTGGCGGACCGAAACCAGTTTTCGGCCCGCCGAATTGATACTCGGCGATCGAATCCAGTGACAATCATGCTCGGCGACCTGTTCGGCGAGCCAAACAGTTCGCCGGTGATCCAGAAGTGTTCGACGAATCGTTCGGCGAGCCGAGGAGGCCGCCGAATGTCGCAAGCAGGCTTAAAATAAGGGTTTTCTCTCCCTAACTTGATTTCCAACAAGTACAACTATAATTAGGCATTCCACCATCAAAATCTAACGAAATCCATTCTAAATCATGAAAATAAAAACCTTCATTCGACAACTAAGCATTCAATCCATTCTTCAACTTCAACACATACATGAACAAAAAAATAATAATAATAAGGGACATGCTCAAAATCCAAGATGAATCTACTTATATTCGTGAGTTTTTCACTTACCTAAACCAAGCAAGAAAATCAAAACAAAAACCCTAGCATGCAAGCCCTTCTTTCTCCATTCTCAAGTTTCTCTTCAAGCCAACAACACCAAAATGAGAGAAATATAGTAAACGTGATTTCTTTCTCTTATTAAATCAAACAACTAGGACATGTGTCCTCATCCTAACCTTCTAAACAAAACCACTCAAATCTGAGCCTTACACAACATTCAATCCAGACTAAATCTTAGCCATTAAATCTAAACACACAAGGGTTAAGTTTCTGTACATAGCACTAAGACTAACGAATCTCACAAGCAAAATCGCCTGGTTAGATCTAATCCAATTGACGATCAAATAAAAAGGGAGAATCATAAGGTTTTAAATATGAATAAATAGGGATTAGGAGGTCTAGGCCGTAACACCTACGGTAGCGTCTAGTGTGTTGTATGAGTTGAACACGGTAGGGTTGCTGCCATGAACACTAAGTTTTGATGGTTCAAGAGCAGAAACAGTAAACAGGGCAGGTATAATCATTATACCCCCAGGAGGAGAGAAACAGGAACACGCCTTCCAGTTAGAGTTTACTTGCACAATAACCAGGCCGAGTACGATGCCTTGATAATAGGAATGGGAATTCTGCTAGAATGGGCGCCAAGAAAGTATTAATTAGTGGAGATTCACAGTTAGTGATCAACCAATTGGGAGGCAAGTATAAATGCCTAAGTTGGCAACTCATGCCTTTGTATGCTACAACTTGTCAACTTATAGAGGAGTTTGACCATGTAATATTGTCCCATTGCCCACGACACTAGAATGAAGAAGCCAATGAGATGGCTCAATTAGCGTCAGGATTATGAATGTTGGAAGGGACAACCGAAAGAACCATTTTGGTCTAGAAAAGGTCCCTGCCATTGGTCAGAAGAAGGTCGAATCCTTAGATGTCACGTTAATCAAAACACAACTAGATGATTGGCACGTTCCATTTTTGGAATATTTAAGAACTCCTAATATGAGGAGTTACAAGAAGTTAAAGATCGTTTCGAACAGATATGTGATAATGGCCGATGAATTGTATAGGAAAAGCCCGGACAGGATGCTCTTAAGATGCTTAAGTTCACATGGGGCTATGTTAAGCATGACAGAGGTGTATCAAGGGATATGAGGGGCACACCAAGCTAGCATCGAGATGAGATGGCTAATAAGGAGGCATTGGAACTATAGGCATACAATATTGAAAGACTGCTTTGGGTATGCTAAGGGTTCTGAGAAGTGCGAAAGGCATGGCCCAATTCAAAGAGCACCAGCCATGGACGTGCACATGATAATAAAGCCATGACCGTTTAAGGGATAGGCCATGGATCTAATTGGCAAGATATATCCTCCTTCATCAGGGTTACATGGGTTCATCATAGGGGCTATCGCCTACTTCACCAAATGGGCAGAAGCAAAAATAATAAAAAAATGTAGAACAATCGGACGTTATTGAGTTTATAAAAGAAAAAATCGTCCACAGGTTTGGGATCCCAGAAACAATAACGGCCGAGCAAGGTTCTGTTCTCACTGGGGGGGGGGGTGCAAGTAACTAAGTTTGTGGAGCAATATGGGATCAAAATTATCAACTCAACTCCCTACTATGTCCAAGTAAACGACCAGATGGAATCCACCAACAAGGTCTTACAAAACATCTTGCGAAAGATGATTGAAGATAGGCCAAGATCATGGCATAAAACTTTGTCAGAAGCCTTAAGGGCTTATCACACAGCTTTCAAGTCAGGAAATGGAAATACTCCTTTCACGTTGACTTTCGGCCATGATGCTATAATACCGCTAGAGATTACAGTTCCCTCGATGAGAACAATCTTGCAACATCAAATGCTACAAGATGAGTACACAGAGGCTATGATAATAGAGTTAGAAGACCTAGACGAATCTAGGCTCAGGGCGTTTGAAGAGTTACAAGCCCAAAAGAGAATGGTGTCAAGGTCATACAATAAGAAGGTCAAAGGAAAATCCTTTGCCGAGGGAGATTTGGTTTGGAAAACCATATTACCAATCAGTCGTAAATACCACATATACGAGAAGTGGTCACCTACTTGGGAGGGACCATACAAAATTCAAAGTGTTTTAAAAGGAGGGGCATATACCATTCAATAAGATGCAGAATTGATCGAAGTGAAAACCATCAACGGTCGATATTTAAAAAAGTATTTCCCAACCATGTGGGAATCAAGGGAAACGTGAGTAGAATGGCCAAATATGGCTTATAAAAGCCTATAACTGTGGTCAAACAAAAAGCAAAAAACAAAAAAGAAAAACCTTGTTTAAATGGCTCATCTGGACGACCAAAACTATAAAGTGATTCAAACATAAAGGTTTTTAAGAGAGTTGAATTTGGCCTTTAAAGCTTCGGCCATTTCCACTGCATGCTACTTTTTGCTCACCCATTCATTCTTTTTTTTCTTCACCGCCCGCACGGCCTCTACCTTCTTTGGCAGTTCGATAGCAACCCCTTGCTGGGCCAGAGCTATACTTCGCTGGGCGTTCTTCTTCGCGGCAATGACCACAACGAGATTGGTCTTCTCCTCATGTAATCTTTTCTGCTCTACACCAATTTCTTCCAAACGTTTGTAGGCTTGGGCGATCTCCAGGTTGGCAGCTTCCATTTCCTCCGCTTTGACGTCGAAGGAGCTCCTCAACTGAATTATCTCCTCCATTCTCATAGACAGATCCTTCAGAAAGGACTCTGCTTATTCTTCCTGGGAGCGTGCCAACCGAAATCCAACAACCCAAGCCGGGATCTCAGCCATAGTAGAATCATTCGAACTGGATGGCCGGAGCAAGTCAAAGGTTTCATGAAAAGCAGAAAGATGGTTATCATCGCCAAATTTGGATAGTCCCAACGAAAATAACTTCTTAAGTTCAGATTTGGCGTTCTCCAAAGCTGCGGTCAGAGCCGAATCAAAAGCAGGGGTAGGAGCCAAAGTATAAGAATCTTGAAGAAAATCATTTACCGATTTCAGGTACTCAGCTAAATCGGCAGGCAGAGTAGGTATGCTGACATCAGGGCTCCTTGAGGAGGGAGAATCAACAATGGCATCGAGAGTAGGAGGGAAAGGGTTTTCAAAAACTTCCTCTTCTTCAAAATGTTCAATGCTAGCCATCTTAGTCCTCTCGGATGAATCATCCGGTACTTCTCCTTCAACGACCCCAAAATCTTTGTTGCCTGTCGGATCCTCCGCCCAATCAAGTTCACGTGCTGCTAGTTGCTTCAACTGCTTTGAAGCAGGAGCAGACACCAGCGTCTTTGGTTGTCTTTTTTCAAATAGAATGCCAATGGGGGGATCATCTTCCGAGAGATCTACAAGAGACCCTGTGTCTTTAGTGCTGAATCTTTTCTCGGACTGTCATGTGGATTGCCGTGTCGGCCGAGGCTTTAACTTTGTCTTTTGCTTTTGCTTCGATTGACTAAGATTTAGCAAAGATTCTTCCTCAGCATCATCCCCTTCAGAGGCAACATCGGCTGGGATATCTTCTAAGTTCAAGGGCAAACCCCTGGCTAAAAGGAGCAAAAAAGGATATAAGATGCCTATTCAAAAACATAATCAAAAGCCAGACGTCAGAAGAAGGCAAATCGAAATACCAATGGTATCCTCGGGCAATGGAAGAGCCAAAGTCGCACTGGTAGCTAGGGAAGCAAGAGGAGCAAACATTCCACTGGAACTAACAGTGTTTGGCTTATCAACTGGAGAAAAATGAGGTTCGGCCATTCTAAGGGCCGAATCTAGAATAGGTGGTGGGTCAGGTAATGGTGTGAAATAATGGGACATGTCTGACTCAAAGCTCCCAGAGGAATGGGATCCTGCCGAAAGCCAAGCCTGTAGACATTGTTCATCAGGTTGGCCGATTTCTCGGTGTATGCAAGGTCCATATTTTCTTTCAAAATCTTTGGAGAGTCTTAGGGTTCCATTTGAACCCATAGTAGTTCTTAAAAAGAATAACAAATTTTAAAGAAGAAAAAGTACTTGATTTAACTTTCTAGGACCGGTCGGAAAGAACTTTAGTAGGGGCCTTACCCTTTATCTTAGGACTAACCTTCTGAATAGTCGAAGGAAGGTTGACTGGAGGAGGAATAACTGGTTCGGTTGGCGCATTCAAGCGAGACACGTAAACAGATAGATTTGAGGCAAAAGCAGAACTGAAATAGTTGGACCACCCAGAATGAAAAGTTGGAGATGATAAAGGATTGTTTGGACAATGGGAAATGGAAAACTCAACAGCCGAATGTTCAAAATACTGGTTCACACGATTGATGTCCTCCGATTGAGCGATAATGCTCCTGAGATACGACGGCCGATTCAAAGAGATAAAGGCAAGAGCTGGAACAGCTTTGGCAAACCCAAATTGTTGAGACAATAGATTCGGCAAGTAGACTTCCACGCCGCATTTTTGGTTGCGGTGAACACCCCTTCCTCGAGAGACCCAAAAAGCAAGTCTCAGCAGACCAGATAGGCAGCCCAAATTGAATTCCGTTTAGAAATGGCCGAAGGATCATCAGAACTTTCAAAGAGATTGAGGTTAAGAAATTCAGAATTACCAAATTCAACGGGAAAAGGAAAGAAAACCATATCGGAATGATTCAAAGGCAAAGTGACAAAGAACTGGAAAGATTCGGCGAAGGAGCGTGGTACAATGTTGACATTCAACCATCACTGTCGATGGAAAAACAAATTAGAAACGGGTGCCATGGCCGATCTAGCGAAGAACCTAGAGAAATACCATCCACAGAAGCAAGATTCTGGCTGGAGAGATTGAAGAGACCGTGGTAAAGTTGAGACAGATAAAAAGGAGCCAAAGCAAGATGACAGTCACCGGCTAAAGCGACAGTGACACGAGTGTACTCCTTGGTGAGCTGGCCAGAAGCCACACACAAACTACGGCATAAAGACATGAACAGGAAAGAGCAATGCTCTTGAATATCAGGAACATGAGCCTTCTTCTTCTCCTTGAGCATGAAGTAGTCATAGGAAACACGAGCATTAGAGTTATCAAAAGAAAGATTGGAGGGGAGACTACCATCAATTGACTCACCAACTGGAGGCAAACCGGTGAGAGCACAAATATCGAAAACGGTTTGGCGCATAGGACCACATGGAAGATGAAAGGTATTGGTAGAACGAGACCATAAACAGACTAAAGCAGCAAGCATGGGATGAGCCATGGGGAACTCGAAACATGAATACTGAATTAGTTCAAAAATACCCACAGACTTCCAAAGTTTGGCAAAGAAAGGAGGCAAACGATTGATCCATGAAAACCCAGTTTGCGTTAACCTTCGGCCAGGATCTTAAAGAACAACCATCAGTCCAAGCTTGCCAATCTAAAAAAGCAGCATCGACAAGAAAACTTTTACCCAAACAGCGAGGAAAAATAGATTGTACAATAGAGGCCAGCTGTGGAGTAAACTTTGGGAAAGACAAGCCTAGAGCAAGAGAATCCTCATAAGGAAAAATGAGTCGTTGATCGGCGCAGGAAGAGATCAAAGAAGGGGAAGAAGATTCGCGAGACCTGCTAGACGCCATTAGAGAACTCAAACAAGAACTCAAGCAAGAATTGACGAAGGAGAAGAAGATGGAAATGTGATAAGAAAGGCGGTTTTGATTGTTTTTTCAAAAAGGTAAGATTTGGTTAGGCTTAATGATTATCACCGAGTTCCAAGGCCACCTAGCTATACCTTCTCTTGTCAACTCAAAAGATTACTTTTTGAAATGACAAGAGAAGGGGGGGCAATGTTTAGGCCGAATCCAAACCACCAGACCAGACTGGACCGCGGGAAATGCCAACTCAATCTGGGTGATGATCGGGCCAAGGCTGGAGGATTTGGCACGGGGCAGAATATGGGCCCAGACTATGATCATGGTAGAACCCTGGCCCAATAGTGAGGAAACAAAATTTCTATTTGTGTGCCAGGTGTCAGTAAAAGAAGAGAAATAACCAACCATCATCAATAAAACCGTCAAACGGTTGCAATGGAGGGTTATAAGACAGAATCGGTCAAGACGAAAAGAAGCCTCCACAACAAATCAACTCAAAAGCTACACATAGCTTAGTCTTTGATCCCCAGCAATCATTAGTTAGCCTTTAGCTTCTGCAAGGATCCTGCTGCACCTACTTCTTACTTTGAACTAAGTTTCTCTCAGACGATCCCTCTAGTCGGTAACGAAGGAATCCTAATAGGGAGATCTACAGAAACCCTCTCGATAGTTCCTTGTATGCTGATCTGTGCACCCGTGAAGTAATGTAGTCACGTTCCCACAGTCAGAGCCCAAGGAGCCGCCAGAGGTTTTGTACATTCTTTGTCCATATTACTTCGTGTCTTTTAGGTTAGAAGGTTTACCTTCTAAGTTGTATGTTAACTTATGATCTAGTTGTTTTATATGAAAGTGCAGTTAACGCGTAAAATCAGCATTTCTGGTTCAGCAACTGATCCTTTGACGTTGGGAACCACACAATTGTCTGACTCAAAATCGGTCACACATCGACCGATCTACACATCAGTCACAATCATTTGATTCACATTACATTTCTTCAGGTGAACTTGTAAAAGTTTTGGCACGCTCACACCCCTTCGGCCTCACGACCGAAACCAACCGACAATCGAGCGGGAAGAGAGGAGGTTTGGTTTTTTAGACCAACAGATACATGAGAATTTATATTCCATTACAACCTTCTATGTGCAAAACAGACGTGTCATGTATTTTTTACATTTTATCTTCTTTAACTGGAAAGATTGACTTACAATCTTAGCTAAAAAAAGGTTTGATTGGTGTCTGTCTCGCAAATCGAAAAGAAAAGAGGAAAAAACGATTTGAGTCTAGCAATAAGAAATTAGTTCCATGTCTTTGTTTCCCAACCGGAACTAATATTGATGTAGTCTATCTAAGAATGAAAGTTAGCAAAAACTTGTATAGAATAATAACAATCACAAGCTTCCTTAGTAGGGATGACTCTTTTCCTTGTGATTGGTTTTGGTGTTATATGTATTCCTTCCCCATAGAAATGAAGCAATTCAATGACACAGTCCTTATCTGAAAACTCTCAAAGGAGAAGCCTTTCAGATTAACTGTGGCTTATTACTTGGAAGTGATTCGCAAAGCTCCAAGTCACTTCCATATACTCATACAATGTTAGTAAAAAAGTATGTGTTCCTCTTTGCTAAATTCTCTCCACTCAACAAGAAATTAAAAGTTAAATAAAACATATATTAAGTTTGATGAACTTACAAATGGAAACAGAATTTCATATGGGAAATTACATATATTTACTATGTAATATTGACCTGAATGGAGAAAATAAAAGAACCACAAATATATATAAATCCAATTGATCAAAATGGTATTTGTTGTTATGTTTCTCACTTTTTCTTCTTTGGAGGAAGATAAAGAGTATCTTAAATTTCGCCATCCCAAAGTTCCTCTAATGTCTTGTATGGTCCATTTGGAGAAACACACATTTCTCCTGAAAATCCCCTGCATTGTGGAATCTGGTTAATCTTCTGCAATTTGTCCTCGCCAAGTTCCCAATCGAAGATTTCGAGGTTTTCTTTCATCCTCTCCTTTTTGAAGCTCTTTACTACTGGACTCACTCCTTGCTGGTATAGCCACCTCAGTGAAACCTATAAACATTGTCAAGTTTGTTTCATCAAATCTATCTTTCACATAAAACTACCTCTTGGATAGATTTTTTTTTTGACTCCAAAATCACACTGATCAGTTAGATCCCTTTTGGTAACAAAATTATTTTTTTCTCCAGTTGATAAACTTAAACCAAGAGGAGCGGAGAATCAATTGAGACAGTATTGACTTTGAATTAACAAGATCCTTTCTATAAGAACAAACTATGTTCAAACCTGGGTTGAGAAATAGATGATTTAATCCCAATTGTTACTAGTTTTGCATTAGTTTGTACATATATACCTGTGCAACACTTTTTCTCTTAACTTTGGCTATATCTTTGAGGATTGGATTGTCCATGACTGCAGGGGAACCCCATGGAGTTCCATATGCTCCCAGAGGAGACCATGCACTCACATGAATCCCATTCTCTTTGCAGAAATACCTCATCTTTCTCTGCTGCCATCCAGGATTCAACTCCACCTGAAACAATCTCGTTCTAACTATCATCATCGTCGTCGTCATAATTATAGTCAGGTTACCAAAATCATCGAAATAACTATATTAGATTATGTACCTGATTAACAGCAGGAGGAATGGTGGCATTTGCAAGAAGTTGGGAGAGCTTCTGGCAACTAAAGTTGCTCACACCAATAGACTTGGTTAAGCCCAGTCTACAACACTCTTCCATGGCTTCCCATGCCCTTTTCATATCAAAGTGGATGAAGTCCTCCTTTGAAATCTTGATGCTCTCTCCTTGTTTCAACCGTACAGGCCAGTGTATGAGATAGAGATCAATGTACTCTAGCCCAAGCTTCCTGTAACAACAACAACAACATCAGAAAATTCTGTAACAATACATAATAGTTAAAAGGTCTAGAATACATAATTATCATAACTCGAGTGTGTTCTTGAGCGCAGGGAGGACGAGATCACGGTCAGCGTTGGTGCACCATAACTTTGAAGTGATGAAAACATCGTCCCGTGTCTTGATCAGGCCTAGTCGGAGAGCATCGGTTATAGCTCGGCCGAGGGGATCTTCTGTCCCATAGATGGGAGCGGTGTCAAAGTGTCGGTAACCTATGTTGATGCCGTCGACTAAGGAGGCGGTGAGAAGATCAGGTGGAGGGAGAGGACTGGTTGCTGCTCCCATGCCTATGAATGCCATCTTCCTTCCAGAGCTCAATACAGCTTCGGGGATTATTTCTCCTTCCATGTTTACAGTTTCTGGAGCTTGGACTTGGGATGCTAATGTGTTACAAAAGATTGAAGGGTTGATTTTTCCAATACTAAAAACAATTACAAAATAATGTGTTTGGAAGATTGATACAACCATGTCCCAACAATTTTTATAAAATATCATGTTATAGAAGATTGATAAAGCTCTGTTCCCTCTAATAGCACATATTAAATGGAAGATCCCTTTCATATTTTAAAGCAAGTTGCCTAGTTGCATTATAAATATTTATTTCATTTTCTTGGATTTGTTCTACTGATCGACAACTCTTAAGGAACTTTTTCTTTTTGGATAGAAGGTGGTGGGTCCTATTATTTGTTAGTGTCCAAGAGCTTTTAAAAAACTTGATGGGTCCCTTATAAAAAAATCTAAAATTCTAAGAAAAGGTTTATAAAATTTTTTCTCTCATCCTCTAATTGCATGGTAATTATTATTTTTTTTTTGACAAAAGTTATTTCTCTCCTCCTATGCAAAGAAGTTTCTAATAGAAATTTTAGAATTGCTATGCAATTTTATGTCAATTTAAAAAATATTATGAGTCATCAGTGTTGGAAATATTGATGGGTCAGCCTACTTGGGGTGGGCCAACCCCACTTAATTGGACTAAACTGTTTCTTTACGAGTGGACGTCCATATTAGGCAACTATGTAACCTGGCCTGGTATGGGTCCAAGGATTAGGAGAGTTAGAGTTTACATGGGAGTTGAATAGATGTGTTTATATATAGAAACCACATCCTCCTTACAACCAGAAACATGAGAAATATTATCTGGACTCCCTCTCCTTCCTCTAGAGATCTAGTTTGATTTTAGGGTTCCTGTAATACTCAACTAGTTTAGGGGAGTTTAGTATAATTAATAATAAGGTTGATGTGTAATTAGTTAGAAAATAGGAACTAATTTAAATTTTTTAGTATAAGCTAATTAGTTGACTTTGACCAATTGTGATTGGTGGGAGCACAATAGATTATCTAGAGTGTATCACGCACAATCATAATCTCAAAGTTAAACCAGTGGCGGAGATTTCGCAGGAATAATTAAACATAATTAAATGTCAAGATTAAAAGACAATAAGACTTAGAATCAGACAAGGATAGAAAGATAAATCCTAATCTAAAAAAGGATATGACTAAGATAATGTTTAAGTTGTATTATGACTGCTGCCTTTCCTAATTAAAGGTGTAGATTAACTAACTAAAATCCAAGGGCTGGGATTAGAGACAAATCCTAAACTAAGACTAACTCATAAAAACTATCTAAACCTTGGTTTGGTCGTCCAAACCATTAATCTAAAAACTGGGTTGAGACGTGAAGCTAAGGAAGAAGAACTGTTCAAACGTGAACTGGGTTGAAGAAGAACAAGGATTTGCGCGTTAAGCAAGGTAAGTAACTTCAATTTCGTTATATCTTTGATTTGAATTAGGTGATATGCCATATTCAAGGAATA